>CAMXCT020000354.1:151996-263781 GCA_947184155.2 Cladocopium goreaui | reverse complement strand
GGCACATAACAAAGCCTCAGTGGCTTTTCCAACAACCAACGATTCGCAGTAGGCAATGAGCTCCGCCTCTGCCGTTGAATGAGCCACAAATGGCTGGGCACCACATTGCCAAGCAATTGCCACACCTGCATAGAACACCACCAAACCTTGGATACTTCGGTGATCAGCATTGGCCCCATAGGAGATGTCAGAGAAAACTTCCAACATTTTCGGGTGTCTTTTCGCCTTCAATTGATTGCGATGACCCCAATCTCCCCCAGGAACAGTGCGTGGATAGTGAGTTCCACCTGGGTTCCCTTTGATGTACTTCAGCAGAACGTACCCAATCTCAATGGCTTTTGCCGGATTTCGTGTCACAAGCCGGCTCATTGCTGAAACGCCAAAGGCCAAATCAGGTCTGGTACGGGTCGAAACCCAAAGTAGAGCTCCAGTGAGCATTTGGGCCGTGCGCACATCATTGGGGTTGATGTCATTCACAACCTCCTCATCAGATTCTGTGACCTTGAAGGCAGGGAAGGCAAGTGATTCAGTGATGTTCCAACGCGTCACCAGCTCTTGCTCATACATACGGTGTGACACATGAAAACCGTCACCTCCCCCATCAGCCAAAATTTCAAAGCCACAGTAGCGCAGAGACTTTTCAGATGCCCACTCAACTTCTGAGATCGCCCACGTCTTTTCGATGGAGCCAATCGCAGCTTGAGCAACTTCTCTGTCCGCTGCAATCATGATGTCATCCACATAGACCGACATCAAACCAACCCAATGTTCATCACCAGTTTGGCTGTTGACTTCAATCAATCGCCAGAGATTTTCATCTTTGGAGTGGACAAACTGTCCCTTCATTTCAGTGCCGCCGACAGTTCGTGTCCAGCGCAAACTCGGTACGACCTCATCACGATGGACGCACCAATCTCTTGGCGATGAGACCAGCCCGTAAAGAGCTTTCTCAATCAACCATATATCGTCGGGTCCAGCAAGTCCAAGGCGCTTGAAGATGGCTGGGACCTCCATGGCGGTGATCTTGGTAGCATCCCTTTTGGGAGCGTTCAAAAATGCTACCCTTATATCTGTTCCGGCCAAGCACCATTCTTTGAGTGCCGCCGTTCGGATCATCGCCCGGATTTGGCATCCGTCGGCACCTCCAGCATAGCGCTCTTCTGTGCTGACCTCTTGGTAGTTACCACATACCACTGCCCTTGACCTGTATGCACCACTGTTGGCCTTCCGGGTGTGCACCATTTTGCCGGGCAAAAGTTCAATGGGAAGACCTCTTTTCTGTGCCAAGCTCTGCAACTGAGATCGCGGCATTTGTTGAACCGCTTTCTTTTGGTTGACCAGTTGTTCAAACTCTGCACGCACAGAAGCTTCCCAGTCTTGTAGATTCTCCCATACTTCCTTGTTGGAGATCGTTTTCGTCACCAGGAATTCCTTGTTCATGGCCATGTCATTCACCATAGACTGGTGATCTTTGATTTGGTGGAGCTCCTCTTCAACCGCTGCCTTTCTCACCAAAACTTCAGTGACAATGGGAAGACACCATGCTTGTTCTTCTGCCGTGCCATCGATCTGCATCATCTCCTCCTCCACAAGCTGGGACAAGTTGTGCTGCATTTGACGCAAGAAACATTCTTGATTCTGGAATGGGGTCACTGGGCTTGAGCCACCGCACCAGTTGTTAGGCACCCCCTCCTCCTCCCCACAACTATCCTCCTCCAAAACTGCCTGTGGTGAAGATCTTGTTGTTTCAAGCGTCCAGCTGCTGTCATCTGTGTCTTTGTCCCATGAAGGAGTATTGACACGGCGAAGATTTTCAAACTCCCAGATGTTGTGATCAGCTTCCCAAATGTTGTTGTCCTCCCCCTCGATTGGAGCTGTCGACAATCGATTCAGCATAGCAGGAGCTGTCTTTTGTCGGAGGCGTCGAGAGGGACAGATGCCAAGGCCAGCAGGATGAGAAACTTCATCACGTTCTGGCAAATAGATTTCGGCCTGGTCGACCGGGTTTGGTTGCGGAGCATGAACTGCAAGTGCTGGTTGCCCTGCTTGAGCATCACGTGGGGCCCCATTGTCCACGGCCGCATAGTCAGGGGTGATGACATCGTCAGTGAAGAAGTACCTGCCAGATTCAATGGCCTGGACAAAATAGTTTGTCGTTGTCAAAGTGCTGCAGGCATCTGGACCTAGCACCACAACTTCTTCTCGGACATCTCGCCATGCCTCATATTGATGATGCCACCATTTTCGAAGTGCATAGGCACGCGTCCCAAACTTGAGCAGGTCCCCCACAGGATAGCCAAGCAATCGTAGTTGAGCTCGAAAACGTCTCTCGCCCACATGCATTGCAATCAGCGGCCACCAGTTGATGTTGTGGCCTCCAGAGGAGAGGACGGTTCGTACTGCCCGCTTCACCATGCCAATTTCAGCTTCGCAGCGCCCGTTGGCTTTGTAGTTGTCTCCACTGGTCATAGTGAGAACTATGTCACGATGTTGGGCCCAGCGTCGCAATGGCAAGGCTGTAAATTCTCTTGCCCTGTCCGTGTGCAAACGGACTACCGGTAGGCCAAGCTGCCGTAACCGGCTGTACATCCGAGCCAGGGCCGGGAGTACATGTTGTGCAGTGCGACCTTCCACCACCTCCACCAGGGTCACATTCCGCACTGCCACATCTTGAGATTGTTCCACCGATTTGTTCCACACCTCCAAGCTGCCGATGGCCGACTGTTGTGCCAGATGTCCTCCATCTTCTCCATCACCCTGGGCCTCGTCGATGTCTTGTTCATCAAGCGGATCTCCTTCTTCAGCTGATTCATTCTCTACCGTGAACTCTTCCAAGTCTGGTAATGGTTGATCTTGAGGTTCCATGCCATCGATCTCAACCAACGGTTTGCCGCTCTTGGTCACTGGGAAAGTGTAAACCCCGACCATCAAGTAGCGACATTGCTTTCGCTGTTGATTGATACCAGAACTCAGCCGCCCACTCAGGTCAACTGCTAAGGTGAAAGATTCAGGGTGTTGGATTCGCCTGTGAGGACGACCCCTGGCCTGTGTGCGGACACAGTGTTGACAATCTCGACGGGCAGGCATGTGGTCATGCAGATAATGCAATTTCCACGACTCGAGAGCTGCCGAACTCAGGGTCCTGAGCGCTGGTGGTCGTTGTACATGAAGCTCACGCTCAAGCCACTGAACCCGCTGGCTCACAGTCATGGCTATCGCATCTTTCAAACCTGGAGCCCATGCAGACCACGAACTTGATGTTTCAAATCTTTGTCCCATTGGAAGAGACCGAAATTGATTGGTGAGCTCAGCTTCATTTGGTGGGGCACCTCGAACATTGTCCAACTGCTGCATTTCAGTGACATTCGTTGCAAGACAAGTTGGTTTTCTCTTTGGATGTCCCATTGGAAACTGGTCGAAGTGGTACTGCTGCAAGTTGAAGGCCCATGCCAGTTGTTGCCACTCCCTGGTCCTGAAGATGGAGAAGTATTTGTGTTGTTCCACATCTTGTTGACTTCGATATCGGGCAGGATCTTCCGGCTGCTCCATGAAAAACTGAGTAACTGGCATATCATCAGGCCTGAACTCCTCGGCCATGATCAGCAGCGACCAGAATCGGAACATCAAAGTTGAGTCGTTGAGGACAAGCTCAGTGTCAGCAGGTGACAAGCTAGGAAGTCCATAGGGATATTCATCCGTTCGTAGAACTCCTGGGCCATCATCACCTTGGTACCTCAAAGCCGTCAAAGTTCGGCATGGTGGACCTCCCAAAATGGATCTCACTCTTCCACTGGCGCACAAAGCCACCAAATATGCATAGACGTTCTTGTCCAAAAGGTTGGCCGGCGTGGAGCATGTGGTGTCAACGCACAAAACTTCTGTTGTTTCTGATGCGCATCTTCTGTCCCAGTAAGTCTGATCTGGGCCTGAGAACAAGTGGATCACCACGTGCTTTGCCTTCTTCAACCTCCGGCGCTTGTGTC
Organism: Cladocopium goreaui; assembly: GCA_947184155.2. Taxonomy (NCBI): domain Eukaryota; class Dinophyceae; order Suessiales; family Symbiodiniaceae; genus Cladocopium; species Cladocopium goreaui. The sequence continues at coordinate 259,798 of CAMXCT020000354.1, read as the reverse complement.
TGTTCCAAGGCAACCTGGACTGGAAGCTTTCAGCCTTGACCATCTCGAGATAGGGCACCACCCGCATCATCACCTCATCCGGCAAGTCGGGAAAGTGCTGTCGCAACTTCAGGGTCAGTGCCATCTCCAAATCCAGTTGTGATTGATCCACATGGCTTTCATCATTCATCAAAGTTCGAACCATGGCCAGCTTTCGTTGCTGATGAACTTGATGTGCTTCCAGCCATTGTAGAATCATCTGGCCATCTGCCAGAGAAATCATCGGGCAACCATGAATCACCTGGACATCGATCTGGCGTCCTTCATCATCTCGCAGTTGACATTGATTGCCAGACCAAGTCATCGTGAAGTCCAAGTCAGTGAGTCCGCCCATAGGGACAATCCACGTCGCAGCTTCTTCAGGATGTCCAAGTAAGATCTTGGTGCCAGGTTTCAGTCGAAACGCTTCTGTAGAACCATTTGCAAGCTGCACCGTGGTTCTAGTTGACTTCAGCCACTCATCATGATCTCTTGCAGGGCGAAGACCATGTGTAGCTCCTGAATCAATGAGCACCCTGTTGGCTTCAGTGTGGTCTAAACCTCCAATCTGCATCACTTTCAGCTGTGGTGTTGAAGGTGGTATTCTCAAAGTTTTGAGGAGCTGCGTGGCTTCATGAAGCAGTTCAGCCGTCTTTTCATTCTTTGCAGCTTGTTCACCTCCTGTGCCCCCATCTCCCAATCCTTTCACCATTTCTGCAGGTTCTGCTCCAGAGTTGCCTGTCTTCAACTCCCCCGGAGACGCAGCAGTGGATGTTGTCAACTCGTTGATTTTGGGATTTGGAGTCATTGTAGAGGTCGTTGATGCCCCAGGAGTTGCAGCACCAGTCGTCTTGTTGTTGACATTGGTTGTTGCGCTGCTTCCTCCCCCCGAACCTTTTGGTTCGTCCAGCCGTTTGCCTCCACCACCTTTGACTTTACAGTCCTGCTTTCTACAGGGGTTTGACAAAGTCATGCCTAAGTCACTCCTTTCGCTTTCCCCGCTCGTGAACGCAACATCAAGAAGTCATGCCTAAGTCATGCCTTTGGGCCTTCCCCCATTCAGAACGCAAGCGTCAAAATAACCCTTTCCAAATCAGAACCTTTCACTTTCACCCTTTTTTCTCTTCCCTGTGCTTGCGATTCACTGTTTCTTCTTTGCCCACTTTCTTCCCCAAACAGGTTTATCTGTATGGGGTTCTCAATAAGAATTCTGTAAATAGATACTGGGTAGCTATGGCCCTCTCACACAGAAAGAGGCCAATGCAGTTTGTAAGTTCTTACTCCTTTGAAAAGGTTGCAGTCCTGGGTCGCATTATTTTGCTTCTGCCTCCGGGCTTGCATTCCTGGCGGGATCCTACCGCACATTGGTCCTATCAACCCGCCAAAGTTTAAACACAACATTCCAGACAGAGGTTCCCGAGATCCTACCTTACTGTGGTCCTATTAACTCTGCTGAAGTTCAAACACAACTGTACAGTAAGAGGTTCACACCCAAAATCCACTCCAGTCCCCACAACAGACAAAACCAAACTTTAATTGCCATGCATCAGCTCACTCTTCCATTAAACCCTGCAGAACCGCAATCGAGTCCGCACTAACTTTTCTTCCTACGGTGTGGTGGAAAAACACACTGCACCCAAGAAATTCTCAAAATCCATGCAGCATGAAACAACAACCGCCTACCAGGGTCAAACGTCTTCTATCAGCCACGCCGCTGACAACTTAAATCCAGGGCGGGCGGGTGGGTGCTCAAGAAACACTGAACATCACCAACGCCGCGGCCCTCCGCGCAACCAATCCGTTACGCTAAACGCGCAACCAAACCGTTACGCCCAAACCGCTAGTGGCCAGCTAGCAATCTTGTCATGAATCCTCATGACAGGTCCAAACATTCATGTTAATCTCACATGACAAGCAAGAGACTCACATCTCTAAATCAAAACTCATGTGTCCACATGACAGGCGATAAACTTCATGCAAACCCACATGAACAGCCAGAGATCCTATCTCTAATGTAGTCCCGTGTGTCCACACGCGAAGCACATCATGGAAACTCATGACTCACCCAGAGATCAAGTCACAACCAATCAAGTGGACCAAGTTCACATAAAAGTAAGGCATCCAGAAACATGATGAACATTCGAACCCGGGTCGTCCAGTTATTTTGCCCAAAGTAAAGTTAGCACCACAACGAAGACAACTACACCTACTGCAACATTCAACGATAGGGTGCTATCGAATCCCACTACTCGCCCCTGCGTGTCGACCCGCATGCTCGACCGACTACGGTCTGGTTGCTCTCGGCCGCCTGGGCATACAATGTTATACACTTGTCTCCCACTTGTCTCCACTGGTGTCCCACTTGTCTCCTACTCACCTGCATGTCGCATGATGTGCCTGATGTGCCTCAACAGCACCCACCACTTGGGTTCCTTCCTGACTTCCTTCCTTCCTTCCTTCCTTCCTTGCTTCCTTGCTTCCTTGCTTCCTTGCTTCCTTGCTTCCTTGCTTCCTTGCTTCCTTCCTTCTTTCCTTCCTTTCTTCAATGAAATGCATTGGCCAAGGCGGCTTTGGAGCACCAATGTGCAGGCCAACCTGAGGGCTGGCGGTGGTACCAACTTATAATATACATATTATTGTTATTCCCCACCTGCCAGGTGAGGGTTGTTAGATTTTATCACAGTTGTTCTCCTCCTCCGCCTCCTCCTCCTCCTCATCCTCCACCTCCTTCTCCTCCTCCTCCTTCTCCTCCAGCTTCTCCTCCACCACCTTTGCATCCACTTCCATGTCCACTTCCGCCTTGCCAACTCTTCGCCAACTTCCGCATGCAGTGGGCACTGCTGGACCTCAACTGCCGTCCGCCTTGCCAACTCTTCGCCAACTTCCGCATGCAGTGGGCACCGCTGGACCTCAACCTGGGACCTTCCGAGCTCAGTGAGCCCCCCCTCGGACCTCAGCCTGGGACCTTCCGAGCTCAGTGAGCACCACTGGACCTCAACGGCCAGATAGAATGCCAGAAGATATGCCAGATAGAACGCCAGATAGAATGTCAGATAGAATGCCAGAAGATATGACAGATAAAATGCCAGAAGATATGCCAGATAGAATGAGTTCTGATATGCCAGATAGAATGCCACAAGGTATGCCAGATAAAGTGCCAGAATGTTTGCCAGATAGAATGCCAGAAGATTTGCCAGATAGAATGCCAGATAGGATGTCAGAAGGTATGCCAGAAGATATGCCAGATAGAATGCCACAAGGTATGCCAGATAAAGTGCCGGAATGTTTGCCAGGTAGAATGCCAGAAGATATGCCAGATAGAATGCCAGATCGAATGCCAAAAGATATGTCAGATAGAATGCCAGAAGATTTGCCAGTAACAAAACGTGTAAATGTCATGGTGGGGATCACTCGAAGTAAAGTAATTGTTTTTTTCACCCCTCTCCCACCCAGCAGCACTGGACAGGCAGAGACAAGAAACAACGACCAAGCAAAGAGAGAGACCAACTGCAGCAAACATCCACCAGCAGCACCTGCCCAAAGAAGAGAGCAAGAGGAAGGCAAGAGCACCAACCAAAGATACCAAAGAGCAACCAAAGAAGGGCAGGGAAGGGGAAAGGACCAGGAAATCTAAGCCTGGAAAAACGAGATCAAAAACGAGATCAAAACGAGATGCAAACGAGATCCGAGCCCTGGCAGCAGCAAACTCCCGGAAAGTAAAATCGGAAGGTTGAATCACATGAAGGGGAAGCCTACAGGCAAAATATTGCGCACATTGGGGCATCGCGCATTGACGCAGCACAAGCAGGCAGAACCCAGCAGCAGCAGGCAGAACCTAGAAGCACAAGGCAGAACCCAGCAGCACAAGGCAGAACCCAGAAGCACAAGGCAGAACCCAGCAGCACAAGGCAGAACCCAGAAGCACAAGGCAGAACCCAGCAGCACAAGGCAGAACCCAGCAGCACAAGGCAGAACCCAGCAGGACAAGGCAGAACCCAGCAGCACAAGGCAGAACCCAGCAGCACAAGGCAGAACCCAGCAGCAGCAGCAGCAGCAGCAGCAGCAGGCAGAACCTAGGAGCACAGGCAGACGCTAGGTATGCAGGGTGTCAGTATCAGGAACCTAGGAAAGCAGTTCATGCAGAACCGGTAAAGTAGGGGCAGGCAGGCGAGAACCTAGAGCATCAAGGCAGAACCTAGGGAGCAGGGCTACACAAAACCTAGGACAATCAGGCATAACCAGGAGCAGGCAATGCAGTCCCGACAGAATCACAAGGGCAGGAATCAAGCACAAGCAGGCATGGACCGCCGCCACAAGTCTGTCTGGGCATAAGCCAGCGGAGCAACGTGGTGCAGGAGAAGCCCCCTACCCAGCAGCAGCAGGCAGCAGTAGGCAGCAGCAGGCATCAGCAGGCAGAACACAGCAACAGCAGGCAGAACCCAGCAGCAGCACGCAGAACCCAGCGCAAGCGGGCAGAACCGAGCACAAGCAGGCAGATTCCAGCAGGCACAGATTCAGCAGCGGACGGAACCATACAGAACCTAAATATGATAAGTTTCAATGGTCACGCCTCTCACCGAACTATTGACAATGGCACCACCATAAAGATTGCAATCAATACCATACAGGGTTAAGTAGAATCATGTCAACAATACACTGCCCACAGCGATGAAACAGTATTCAAATCAATAACAGCCAGTCAAATAAAGAAAAGAACTATCAAAATCTAAACGAAACACTGCGCGCACGCAGGTGTGATACGACTTCAGGTCACTTGGAATGACGTAAGCCTAGTGGTAGTAGTTCAGAAGCAATCCAGCAGCAGTTTGGCAGTAGCCAGCGGCAGCAACTGAGCAACAGCCAGCAATTGAGCAGCAGTTTAACAGTAGTTGCTAAATACAGTTGAACGTACACAAGTCACTGATAAGAAAGCAGCTGCAACCAAAAAAAGTTTCCCCCCAACTGAACGCAACAAAAACTACATATACCCAAAGCATAACTAGATACCTAAACCCAAGCTAAACGCAAGGAAAAAAAGAAAAACACCTAAAAACATGGTTGCGCTGTGATCACCAGAGTTTTCTTGCGTTTTCCAAAAAAAGGCACGACTTCCAGGGAAAGCTTCGACGCAACTAAATCTAGAGATTTCTTAAAAAAAGGAACGACTTTGTCGATTGCCTGTATGTTCTTTGGACCCACAGTTCCAGCACCTGGCGTTTTGCTAATGCCGTCCCAGCTGTGGGACCACTTGCACTGTTTGCCAGCACGGCAGCCAGCGTCGCTCTTGAACCAGCGACAAGGCACATCGGCTGTGCTGCCACCACGTCCCTTGCCCGAGGAGCTCCCTTCTGACTGAGGCTTCATAGGAGCACCTGTGTCGTTGGCTTCCATGATCTTCAGCTTCAACGGTGGGGACTCCGACAAAGATGTTGCCGAAGAGTTCAAAAGGACCAATGTTTCGGCCTCGGCCAACAAGCACTGAGAAAAAGCCCAAATGGTAGATGGTTGTGGTTGTTCATCTACCTGAAGAGCTGAACGGCTTTGGGCTAGGCGAAATGCCGCCTGACTGTTCTCTTTGGCCACATGTTGCACAGCTGGTTCAAGGGCACGAAGAAGCAGTGTGCCATCAGGCAATGTTGCCCCAACTTCCCTGGCTCTGCCGAAATGCCTCCGCCAGCTCCGCAGCGCTGCAGATAACTCAGCCATTGTGTTGGACTTCTGCAGCTGAGTCAATTCCTTGAGGATCAATGACTTTTCACCAGGTCCACCCGGTTGATAGCGCACGTACAACCGGAACAAAATTGCTGTGCTCGTCATTTGGCGATCTGTGACAAGAACTTGTTGAACATCAGCTGCAACGGCTTTCAGAAGAAGGTGAACCCCCCGCTGCTCAGTTCGGCCATAGCATCGATCCTGTAATTCATCAGGCACCGTGGGTTGGATTTGAACTCGTTGTAGAGGAGTGGCTTGTTTCCAGTCGGCGTAGTACACCTGGGCTTGACGAACTGTCAGATCCCACCAGCGGCTCGCCACACTTGACAGATCCCGCATGACTGGTCCACAAAGATGAATCCAATCTCCAAACTGCAACGGGCTAGCCAGTCCAGGTAGTTCTGGAAGTTCGGCTCTGGTGTTGCCACCTCCGCCAGTTTCCCAAGACTGAGGAATCATGCCGACTCCCCCACCATCATGGCCTCCAACTCCACAAAAGCCTCCTTGACGACCAGGAAGTAGAGATGCAGCTCCACCCACTTGGTGTAGACCATCGCCACCCCCACCATGCAAAGCCCGATCGTCGCCTAGATCCGCATGGCGTCCACCAAGCAGGTGACCATGAAAATCTCCCTGACCCATGCTCGTAGTGCAAGCCCGAGCTTGAAGAGGATCTTCACCGCTTCCGCCAAGCAAAGGACGTGGAACTTCTCCCCCACCCATGCTAGAGCGAGCCCGACCCAGTAGAGCATGATCGCCACTTCTGCCAAGCAAGTGACGTTGAACTTCGCCATCATCCATGTCCATGCGAGCCCGATCTTGTAGAGCAGGCTCACCACTTCCGCCACGCAATTGACCAGGGGCATCTCCAGGATGCAAGCGACTAATCCGTTCAGCCAGATTCGGATCAGGTCGCCCCAGGTCAGTGGGCTCTTCTGGAAAACCCTTGAACTCTGGTGGACCCGTGGCGGGATGAAAACCTTTGGACCAATACTCACATGATCTGAAGGGATTCCCATTTGTCATCTTTGCCAAAGATTGTTTCAGTGCGACTACTTCTTTTTCCAACCAGAAGGCCCTAGCCTCATGCGGTGATAGTTCTTTCGAAGGTTCCCATGTTTCATCAGGTTTCAACATCCTAGGCTTTTCTCAACCTTCTCATAACCATCCATGAACTTGTCCATGTCATCCCCATGCATGAAAGAAGCTGGAAAAGGAGGAACTGCTGGAAAAACACATGGAGTAGGTGGTACTTGCGGTTCAACATCTGGTGGTGTTCCATCAGGTACCCGGGTTCCATTCGGTGTGAAACGAGCCCCATGCGCACCACCCATCAACTCAGCTGAACTTCTAGGAGTTTTGAAACCCATCTTCCCACGATCTCCCTCATCATTCTTTCCAGAAAGTTTCCCATTCAAATCTCCCCCAACTTCCGACCATGAAGAGGCAGCAGACATGCCCTGTTGAGACTGTTGTTTCCTAAGCCTCTCGACCTCTTCCATGAGCTGTGCATTCTGAGTCCTGAGATGACTGACCACCTCAGCTTCTAGTGCCCGCTGAAGTTCATCTACAGGCTGACCAGATTCATGTCTAACCCGGCCCATGGATGTCAAACCGACATCTCCGCTACTTGGCATCATACCTTCGGACTGTTTCACCGTCCCATGTCTCTCATGCCCATCATCGCCATGATTCTGATCCAAACCCCTACCAACCGGAGAAGCAAAACAAGGCTTTCCAGACACCTGTCCTCCACTTCCACGGCCTTTGCCCACACACTGACCTGTGTATGGATCGCCATAGTGGACCGGCAGCGCATCTGACCCAGGCGACTGTTCGGGCAGAGCTTTGGGTCGACTAGCCAGCAGTGCTAACTCCTTCTTGTTTTTGTCAGAGTAAAAAGGGTTGATTGCAGAATCCCTTACAGGCGGTTCTGAGTTCGATCTCATGGCACCAGAGCTACGCAGCAACCAAAGGGGAAATGGTTGGGCTCATAACCCTCTTTACAACCGGGAATGCGTTTTCCCTCGTTTGACACAAAATGCCTGTGAAATGTTCAGATCGCAACGGGTATATATATATATATGAGTAGCGGACAAAATTGCTTGTTAAATCTAATGCCACGCAAAAATTAGGGTCGTCCCCTATCGGTTGTTATGATTTCCGTACTCCCAAGGCAAAGCAAGACTAAATTAGTATTACAACAATTTTGTCGGATACTCATATACGTAGTCATTTTTGAACCAAATAAGAATGCAAAGATTGACCAGCCAGTCGGCTAATTGCTTGAACAAAAAATGCACCTTGCAATCCGTGGCTTGTCTCGAGTTGATGCCTCAGCCACAACATTTGTGAAATGGATCTTTTGGAGCGAAGGCTCAAAGCATCAGACTGTCTTTTCAACTGTTGACATCTGTTGACAATGTTATAAGATGTTATAAGTTGTTCCTGTCCACAGGACCAGACTCCCAAACTTCCAGTGCTCTTTGGCAAGGATCGGCCTGCTTTGCAAGAACTAACAATTTGAAGATATTTATATGGAGGAACATTCAAATACTGATGGTAGCATCTAGAATTATGATAGATAGTCGTGCCTCTCCGTCTCCAAAGCCATGCTTACAGTGTCTTTCTACAATTTCCGGATATGCGCTAGTCAAGAATCAAGACATTGCCCTCAAAACGTTAGCTATATCGCAGGTTGTTCGTGGGTTAAACGGCTATAGCAAGAAATAGTGTTTATTCAATCAATCCTAATATTGTGAACCGGCTTTGATCGCTGCTAATTAGCAAGCTCAGGTATTGAATTTGAGTAGTGCAGGCAAGTAGCATGAAGCTTCAGCATGGAGAACTGCTTTGCTGCTCGAACTATGAAATGAAGCCTGTCTGTCCATGCCATCCACTTCATCAAATATCTAAAATTGGCACAAGACCCAGACTTTCCATAGAAAACCTTAGAAACCATACTGCACAGTCCACCACACCACCAAAAGCTATTCATAACAACCCAAAAAAAAAGAGATGGTGGCCAGATGCCATCAGTCGCCATCAGTCAACCTTCAAATTTCTCTTGCGCAAAGGCTTGCCTTTTTCGGTGAGTCGCCTTGGCGTTGCTCCTGAGGACACGGAGTCCAGTGGCTTGGCGCCAAGTGTTGCATGATTATACCACACATGTTTCCCGAAACGCATAGGTAACCTTCGCGTAGTGCATTGCTTGATGCGGGAACGCTGCCAACATCTGCCAACTGTCTAACAAGGTGAACATTCAGATCCAACAAGGCAAGCCATGAATCCAACAAAACCGTTTGCGAGTCCAGCAGCTTCCAGGACATCACTACCCCCATGGTGGAAAGCTGTGCTAGATCTGCAGTCTGTCCCGGTGGTTGAGTAGTCTTAGACTAGTTTGTTCCCAAAGTCCAAAGGCCCCTCACAAACACTTCACTTCCACGCAAACTATATACGACTAGCACGAAGGAAAAGGCTACGGTCCTTCGTCACACACTTTCGAAGCGGAACTGGTTTCTATCACAGCTCTGGGAATGCTCTGGAGACATTGATGAGCCCAATCCCTGAGTCCCAAATGCTCAGGTTCATCAAAAGAACTTGAAAATCGGCAATAATGACAATGACCATCATAGTAGAAGTAGTAGTAGTAGTAGGAGCAGTAGTAGTAGTAGTAGTAGTAGTAATATAATATAATATAATATAATATAATATAATATAATATAATATAATATAAGATAATATAATATAATATAATGGTGCTAAGTAGTATCACATAGTCATATATTTCATTCAGAAAGGGACGTTGTGGAGGCCCCATTTTTATGGTGTTTTGAAAAAGTCACTAAAAAAGCATTTTTGGTCACCATATCATCAAATGTTCATTGTTTTGATTATCTTTGTGATATTTCTAGTTATTTGAGTTAGGTCATGAAGATCAACAAAAAAAACGTGTGTTTCATTCTATATTTTCTTGTACTAAAAATGCTAATATACAAACTTAGAATATTACTCTCCAGTCATTTTGTCTCACACAGTTTATCAATTCCTCAAAGTGAGACCACCGGGTGTTATCGTTCCCATAGTCTTCTCCTGAAGCTCTGCGATCTTCGATTTGGCTTCCGCCAAGGCAGTTTCCAAATCCTGGAGGGTCTGCGGCTGGTTTCGAAAAGGCAGAAACACATGTTTGACAAAAAATATGGGGAATCACTTCTACCTACCTCCAGACCTTTGAAAACATCTCAGCCTCCCCGCCCCACAAAAAATAGACTAAGTCTTGCTCAAGAATTAAATGAGCCCCTTCTGGTAACTTCATACTCCATGCCGGTAGCACAGCAGATTCAAGTAGCAAAGTCCCTGGCACTGCAGCTTTGACACACTTTTTTCATGCGCATCTTCAGCTTCGTCGCTCTCACCACCGCCATGGTCGTTGGTATCGGTTGTGCCCTCCCAGTGGCAAAGATAGGCGCAACATAGCAACAGGTGTTGACCCACTGTGATTTAGGACGACCCGGTACCACATGGAATTGGGAAACAAGCAGATTCTATATCAGTTTGGTAGCCTGGCTTGAGAGTGCTTGCACCAACTTGCTCCAGGATAGCACCTGCAACAGCCATATTTCCTGTAACATCTGTGAAATCTTACAGCTGAGAGCTTGCATATCATCAATGCCATGGTGCCCTTTTCTTTCTGTCCTTTCAACATATTTCAACCACCTCTGTGTATGTGTACACCAGAGTTATCTCGTCACTCCAACCACACCTCCGACTCTGTGGGGTTCACGCGCTGCAAACATCGCACCTGGAGAGATCACCAGAATGGAGCCATTTTGACTATACTGGTACACATTTCTTTATTTGTATCGCTATAAAATCAAAGTCGCATCGTGTCTATGTCAGAGTCTATGTCTGCATCACCCAAGACATCAATCTATTGGATCTACCATTGAGGAGCACGCACAATCTGCAACCACTCGAAACAACTTGTAGGCGAAGAGGCACTTCCTGCACACTGACAAGTCGGGACTTCATGTCCAGGTCCAGATGATTTTCGACCAGCCGGCCTTCGACCTCGCCCATGCCACAGTTCGGCCTCAGCAATCGAATGTGGCCCACTTATTGAACATCTGGAAATATCAAAGATTTATTTCCCACAACATCCTCACATCATCCTGACTGTTTGAGATGCTGTCCATTCAGACTGATTCTCGCTGGGCTTTCAGAAAGCAAGTGGAATCCGAGACATTCCGAGACATGGCATTATGGCATTCCAGTGTTGCTCACGGTCAAATTTCACGCGGCCTGGGTTGGATAGCCCTGCACCTGGACTCAAGTGTCATCGGCTCCCAAGATACATCAGGCGGGAACAAAAATGGTCACCATGGTCACCTGCCTCAAGTCTTTGTCGACAAAGCTCAGACCAATCGGCAGTCCAAGCAGAAGCCACAGCAGCCTTCCATGGATGATCTTGGAATTGCATGGAATTATGACAGCAACTGGGTTGTAACATGTTGTAACATGTTAACTGCACCTATCTTGATATGACGGTGCCACAAAGTTCAATCCCATTAAACCCCCTCTAGATAAGTCAGCATAATATGTCAATGTCATGTGCAAATCAGATTGATTCCAGCCTTGTCCCGCGAGGGACTGGCCTTGGGATTGCTGGAGCAAGCCCACAGCACGAGAAAAAGCTTGCTTCATGCTTTAATGATCTATTTTGATGCATTTGAGGGTCCGTTGATGTTCAATGTAGATCATGTAGATCCAGTGTTTGGTGTTTTGACTATTAGAGTGAGTGAAACAGCACTTTTGAGTCTAATATCTCAAGGAAACATATAGATACATGATGTCAAAAGAAGTCTGTCAAGGCACCATAGGATCCACTGCGCCTCCCCTTCCATCGAACGCCTGCGCCATCTTGCGAATGAAATAAAGGTTGCTACATCAATTCCATATCATCGAAGAATTCATGTGGTCTCGCAAGGCCTTCTCCAAGACATCTTCAAAGATGCGTGACAGCACCACTACCTGGGTCTGGGTCTGCCCAGATTCTTCGTGAACAAATAAGAGGAAGGGATGCGAATGATTGGAATGATGCAAAACAACGTAAAACAAAGCATCGGACAACAGCGTGGGAGAGGTTTAGAGATGGACAGTCACCAGTTTGCAAGCGGCACACCTTGGATGCCGAACCAAAAAATCATTGGCCAAGAACGACTGATTTCTGCGGCTCTCCAAGGCTCAAACGTCAGTGCACATAAGGACCGCTTCCGTTGACAGACCCACGTCCTCTATAAAATTCTGATATTTCTGGTGCAACTTGCAAAGGTCTGAAAGATAGACTGCGAGGTTGCAAGGCAGACGATGTCCTCCGAGCCAAACACCAATGCAGTTTTCGCTTCTGCAGCTCCTGCCCACAATGCTTGCGCAAACCAATTGCTTGAGATCAACTGTTGGCGATGGGAAACGGCTCCTTGTGCATCCACCTGCAAAGTCTAGTTGGTTTGCAACAACTCTAGTTGGTCCAAATTGGTCCTATTAGGCACAAACAGCATATCACTCAAAGTATACCTACCACCAGCGCCAGTTCCGTGTAGGTTGTGAGCCTGATGCTTCTCAGCCATTTGTCTCGCGAAGGACTTCAGGCCTGCTGTGGGTTGACCTTGACGTCTTTCAAATGATATTCAAGGTGAGCAAGTGTTGCAGCAAATGGGTTCTACTGCAAAAACTGGGGACCTTTTGCCGTCTTGAATTCATCTTGAATCATGTTGGTCCATGTTTTCTGCTGTTTGGTGTCTGTCAAAATCTCAGACATCTCGTGGCCATGTTCCAAATCTGGCTACTCGGCTTCAGAAAGTAAGGATGCAACGGAAATTTCGACCCTGGCGACCAGAGAAGGCTACGGATTGTCCTGAAGCGTTCATGGCTCGTGGGTTTTTCGGTTCGTTAAATGTCTTCAATAGAGCAGACTGCAATTCTCCAATGTCAAGAAAAACAACCTAGTCACTGGTCAAGTCCTTTACAAGATGGTTTATCATAATGTCTTCAGATGTGCACTAGTTGTTTCGTCTCCGCCAAAAGGACTAGACCAAAAACCTGCCAATTCAGTGTCTGCCTGTTCCAGTCAAAGCTGCTTTCAAACTTCCGTAGAGCTTTGCGGATTGAAGAACCTCCGCACCCTGGCAAAATGCTGGCATCAATCGGTATAGGAACTTGTGTGTGGTTTTAATATTTATATATATATATGTTATATATTATTATATTATATATTATGTATATATATATATATATATATATTATTATCATTATTATTATATATACATATATATTATTATATTATTATATATATTACTATTATTATATATTATTATTATTATTATATATTATATATTATATATTTATTATTATATACATATATATATATGTATTATTATATTATATCATTATATATTATTGTGATTATCATTATTAGTATTATTATTATTATTATATTATTATTGTATATATATATATATGTTTTATTATATATATATATATATTATTATATATATATATATCATTATCATATATATATATATTATCATATACATATATATTATTATTATTATTATATATATATATTATCATAAATATATTATCATATATATATTATTATATATATTATTATATATATTATTATATATATTATTATATATTATTATATATATATATATTATTATATATATTATATATATAATAATAATATATATATCATTATATATTATTATCATTATTATTGTATATATATATATTATTATCATTATTATTTATATTATTATATATTATATTATATGTCCCACTCTCTCAAATCACAACACATCACAGCCACAGTAGAGAACTGCACCTCCTCTGTGGCCAACCGCTCGCATCCCTTCCACGCAGAAAGATCTAAGGCCTGGAGGTTGCCCCATAGATCCCCCCTGACACGTCAAGGCCATGCCACTGTTGTGCTTCACTGAAGCTGAGCTTCACACGCAGTGCTCAACACTTGAGCTATCCTGATACCACTCAATCAAAAACATGGCAATTTCAGAGTGAAACGAGTGAATATCCCAACATCATCAACCACCTGCTAAACATCACCGAGAATCTCAGCATTTTTGTCCCTTCAAATCACCGGCCCTCCCAGGTCCTCCAACTCTGTGAGGCCCAGCTGCCGGGCCTGCGCCAGGGAAAGGACCCAAGGACCATCTGAGAGTTCATTGGGGGATTACATGGGATTACCTTCCTCGAAATTGGGATGGAATGGATGGATTACTGAATTAAAATTGACAACCTGAGACTATATTATCAAAAAACTGAGGGGTTGATTAATCCTGGCTTCACATTACTCAATCATTAATTACTCCAGAATACTCCAGACAGCAGGCCTTCTCAGATGAACGTCCAGCTCTACCTACGGCAGCTTGAAGTTTGCTTGTGTGCACAACCTTGCAAGGCATATGGATGCAGATGAATGCGCGTGGCACACATGGCACCATCATATCGCAGCCGAGAAAGGATGAGCAAGGTACAATCAGATCGGACACACCGAAATTCGCACACGCACGAGCTACCTCAGCAAATAAAGCAAATCAATGTACAGTAACTGTCTTTTTACTGTGGTTGCAAGATGTTGCAAGATGTTGCAAGATGTTGCAAGATGTTGCAAGATGTTGCAAGTGGATGTTGCATGCTTGCGGTAGCAGGTAGCAAATTCAATGCCTGAACTCAGACTCTCGCCATGCCCACATTTCTGGCATCACGAGGCTCAACCAGGATGACACGGCACCATGGCATCCTCCGAAATCCCCAGATTTGCCAGGAAAGATCTGACGTGGCACAGTCGGGTCCTGCACGTCTTTGGCGTCTCCATGCCATCGCCGTCGCCATTCTCTGGAGACTCCATATCTGTCAAACCTGCCTAGTGATGTGGTAAACCATGGTAAACCCAATAATAGAGACTCCCCAATTCATCAGAAATGCAGATTGCCATGCTGTGGAGTTGCCGCACAAGTTGTTTTGCACCCACTGTGATGGGTAAAGCTACGTATGCGTTCCAAATTTCTGTGTCAAGCCCTCAAACTCGATGATTTGTATTGAAACTAAAACCCATCAAAAATATCTTATGGTCTGAAGTTAAGTTTAGAGCTCTCGACCTGTTTTTTGTTCATATTACTTGTCAAGGTATTGAAGGAGGCTGCGCAGAGCATCACACAATTTGAACACAATTACGCAAAAAACACTGAAAACAATACATGTGTTTCATACTATTTGTTCTTGACATTTCTTGACAAGATTCGTCCAGAAAATTGCCTTGACAGCGAACAGTTTGGGATGATTTCTTCCGTTTTCAGGTGTCCTGCGAAAACTTTGTTCTCATCTTCAGCTCCATAATCCTGGGACCGCATCTTTGAAGGGATTTGGCAATGGCTCAAAGTTACTCACCAAAATGGATGGTTCATATTCATTACCGCAGATGGCCAACTTTGCCCTTTGGTACAGCATGTTTGAACCAGAACAATAAAGGTGATCCATAAGTTCGCGACAAGCTTTCACACTTGTACCTTTCCAAGTGCCACCTGTGCGACACTGGTGCCGTGAAAGATCCTAACGTCCGCAGCGGAAATTTGGATAGCCTCCATTGGTAACTGCGAGCACTGGCACCACTTTGCAGAACCTAAACAAACATGCGAATCTAGTCAGGTCTGAGTCGCGTTCGAGTGCTCTACGTCACAACAACGCAGATCACAAAGCAAGCACATGGTTCCGAACAAGAAGAAATGTTCCACAGGAGTCTTAATAAATAAGCACTAAAATCCAATCAGCAATGCTCAAGAGCTGTAGGACTAAAGAGGTGCCAAACAGAAAACTGCTCTTGGGCGCTGCACTCTGAACCGCTCAGACATCAAATCATGTTCTTCTGAACCTGTCAGCAATAGTAGACAGCAGACAGGTCTGTAGAAGATATTGGTCCTATCCCTTGTAAGGGGTTCTGATGGGGCCAGTGACCAAGATACCCCAGGCATGGAAAATGCACAAGTCAAAAGAAATACTGAAAATAGACTGAACACCACTGAGCACAACTTAGGCAAGCCTGAGCATTCGTTTGTTCTGTCCACTCCGTCTTCACGGCTTGCTCGGAGCAAACGAACCTTGAACGAAGTGTCAGTGCTGGCATCACCTACTTCACATGCGTCCAAAGCCATCGGGATCCATCTGGATCCCCAGCCTCTGCAAGGGACTTCTCTTGTGCCAGAAGAGTGGCCTGCCATCCACTTGGATTAGTCGATGTCGACCAGTGGATTTCACCAGCCTCAAAAGATGAAATGGCATCCTGCGCGGCCGTCGCAAACGGCTTGAAGGCCTTGGATCTCAGTTTCAAACATGTAACATGCACATCTTCTCTATACGAATTGAGATAAATTGACTATCAATGTATGCCTATAATATGCCAAAACATGTAGTATGTAATCATAATTGATATATACATGTACTGGATATGTATAGTAATATAGAAATAATATAGATATGTGATGACATGTGGAAGTAGGGAGAGAGCTAAGGTGATCTCACAGGCTGGTTGCATGAGTGCAATCCCGGTGGAACCGTTAGTGAGTGAGAGCAAACTGCGGAGCCGACATCATCATACCACAGGAGTCCCACACCCTGGCGCCAAAGCATGACAGTATTGAGACCAAACCTGGCCAAAGTATACCAAGCATGAACACTACCAAACTACTGTGGGAAAACTAATTTCCATGAACTCTTTTGTGCGTAACAAATCCTAACAATGGTCATCAATGGTCCACTGATTCAGCTTCCTTACGTTCCATTACAGATGGACCTTCCCTTGGCAGCTTGCTGCAAGCGCCTCCATGTCGTCATCCTCGTCCTCCATCGGAGCCTGTCAGGGGTTGCAGACATGTTCCAAACATTTCCAAACCACCTGGCTGTACGTTGAAATCGTTGAATTGAACTTTGGCGACAACTGCCAGCATGAATTACTGGAAGCTGCACATGTCAAGCCGAGGGAAGCTATAGAATCAAACAACAGGCCTCAGTGCTTTCTGAGAAATCGGCTGCAGGCCTGAATCTCTTCTCAATGCCACAACAACAGACCGTTTCAGGTCAAGCAAGCATGAACTTCACTACCGAATGATAATTGATAATTCAATTCTTCAAATGTGAACAGAATGTATTGCTTTCTGCAGTGCCGGTATTGAGCCAAGATGTCAAATACCTTCTGTTATGCATGTATCGGCTATCGGACCCTCCAAAGCTGAGCGGACCTGGTGCTAGAACTTGCTGAGGCCTCCAGTTGAGAAAAGCCTAAAGAGGCCTTGATTGGAAAATGATAAAGGCTGTGAATCCAAAGAAAACGTTAGTTCAAAGAGCCTGGAGAACTTGAAGAACTTGGAAAAGCAGCTCGTTTTAGGTTTGTGAGCACCCACATCCTCTTGCATCCCGGTTGCAATTCTTACCCAAAAAGACCAACTGGTGGGGTCTGAGAGCAGACGTTCCACCCGCGCAAATCCGAACATGAGCTACTTCCAAACACCAACCTGGGAACCACCCGAAATCCATGCCTCTTCAGACACTGCATCAAATTTGGACGATGCTGACCTGTTAGCAGGTCAACAGGTCAACATACAGGTCAGAAAGTCCCTGAAACATCCTGACACTGTTAAACAATGTTAAACAAGCAGAAAACATCAGTGAACACCATAGAAAGCTTTGAATCAAGCTCAACGGCGCAAGGCCAACGCAAAGCTTGTGCACGTTCGGCCTCCGAGAGAGTCTGGAGCTGCTCGCTCGTGTCCGCTCGGGCTGGGCAAAGAATTTATAGAATTGGCCCAAATTTGGATGAGTTTCGTCCAATTCCACCCATCAGGATCCATCAGGCATCTGTTTCACTGCTGTACACAACTCTGCTGGTAATGATGCTGATGGTTGGCTGAAGGCCAAGGGTCTGACCATATCATGCCTGGGGGACTCCTGGCAATCTTCGATTTCCAAGTGGCCTAGCTGTCTACAAGATTCCACAAGTACAGTTTGTAGGTCCTGGAGAAGCCGTGGAACTTGGCTCAACTCCACAATGTGCTCGTGTGCACCTCCAGCCATGTGATTTGCTGAAGTTTGCATGTCGTCTCCAGTCACAGCAAGGTGCCAGTGGTTTAG
Source organism: Cladocopium goreaui (assembly GCA_947184155.2). Taxonomy (NCBI): domain Eukaryota; class Dinophyceae; order Suessiales; family Symbiodiniaceae; genus Cladocopium; species Cladocopium goreaui. Next base: position 241,867 of record CAMXCT020000354.1, on the reverse strand, counting down.
AAAAACTGGGCGCCTACAAGCTGCTTTTGTAGTTTCGCGACCAAGAGCAACAGCTGTTCCGGCGAGTAAGTGTAATTCACCTACTAGCAGTCACAAAGTCAGGACAGAAATCAGGTCTCATGGGTGGAATTATCACATTCAGCGGGATCATCATGTTAATTTCAAAAACGCAGCTGTAAAAGCGGCGCATTTCTGTGCTGAATGTCTTGCTGTCTCAGCAGTGTAGACCAAGAACAGACTCCACATCAACTGCAATTGACATGGCAGAGCCCAACCTTCGCTACATTTCGAACCTCAAAGGAGTTGCCGAACCAAACAGTAGCAGCATCTCATGAGACTGATACTGCCTGTCATTGCTTCATGAGGACCCTGGCACTCTTTGCTCTGGTCGCAAAACGTAAGGAAGATAAGGTTTCGTCCTCAGTTTGAAGGATCTTCTGCGTTCAAACCAACAAAAATTACGTTCGTAGGCACCAACACAAACAGCCATCAAGCTCCTAGCTGTCCCTTGTTCATCCTTTTTCCCTTCGGGACATTCCAATTCAAACAATTGAACAGTGGTCACTTAGGCTGTTGCAGCATGCTGAGCACAGCCAGAAGCTGCCACCAGCAAAGTCGTTCGGCAATTTCCACCTAAGGCCTGCGGTCATCTGATGTCCAAACATGTTCAAACACCATCAACCACCAAGTGACCTGTATCCATTGAATCCATGGACATCCCTTGACCTTGAACGCCTTTGCTGTAGCACTTCTGGTTGCTTTTCTTGTGATGGGAAGGGAGTGTGTGTTTGTGTGTGTGCTGCTTTGGCCTTTTGTAGTGTTTCCAGCGTAAATTCCAAGATCAAAGCATCAGCATCCAGTGCTGCAGCTGAAACCCCTCTGCCTCCTGCAGAACTCGTGTCAGCTGGGAGTCTCTGTATGGCACGTGAGGTCTTTGCTCAGCCAATGCGTCGATGACTTTGCCTCAAGTACGAAGTACGACGAAGTACGACGAAGTACGACGAAGTACGACGAAGCCGTGGAGTGGCGCGTGAAGCCACTTGATCATCCAAGGTTCTAACCTGCTGTTCCCTATTCTGAGCAAACAGTATTACCATGTATTGCCTGTGTCTTCTTGGTGCAGTGGCACTACTCGGTGGAAACCCTTAACTTAAGAATGAACTTTGCAAACATGAATCAAAATGAGCAGCAAGTGTATCTGCAGTAAACCTGATCTCCCAGATGCCGAATTATCTGTCACTATCTTGTCCGTAGATGTGTGTTTGTACCAATCGAGTTTATCTTACAGTCTCTTTCTGTAGCGATGTGTGGAGTGAACAGTTAGCCCTATCCAGATTGTTTGATTGCTCTGCGGGGTTGGCGATCTTGGTTTGGAGTGAATTCACAGAAGCTGAGCCAGAAGCCCAAAGCACTCAAAGACCAATTGATCTTCTTCGCCTGACCATCACATGCCACGCTTTGCATACAATTTGGCGCAGAAAAATCCATGAATCAAACAAGGAAGTTGCCGGAAGAACCCCGATGGCAGTCATGTACGACACCACATGGCATCATCCCACATGCATTCGTATGTCCATAAAATTTGAGATGCTTTCCCCATGTATTTTTCGTTTGCAGTATTCCACACTGGTTTTCCACTTATTCACATGTATTCCTTGTTTGTTCACCTTGTCATTTATCCCATTAGGTTCCCATTCAATTCCTGTGTTCTTCACCTATTCTGTTTCGTGTGTCCCATCTATTTCCCATGTCTTTGTTCTCCCTTTATTCTCCATTGCCTCTACTCCCAATATACGCCGTAGCCGGTATCCATGCCGCATGTTCTTCTCCAGATCCTCCAATGGCCTCCTCGAAGGTCTCTCCAGCACAGTCACTTTTGGAGACTTTCTCACTCCCAGCCAGATCGACCAGGGTCAGCCTGGGGCCACCACTGGTGAGCTCTGATGATGTTCAAAAAGAAATCCAGGATCCGGACTTACCAAGCTTTTCATCGCCCTGGGGTGAGGATTGTTCAACCTCAGATCTTCCAAATATGTCCAGAGTTGAAAAACAAGTTGCCCTCCAAGTTGTGATTTTGCATGAGTTTCTGACATGAAGCACAAAGATCACATGGGACCGTGAAGAGTACAGGTTGCAGCGAGTCTTCCCAACGACTCGTGTACGCAGTCCTGCAGCGGCATGAAGTCTTGCTGAATCCAACTGATCACTTGAAACAGACCCACAGACCCGCACTAAATGGCCTTATTATGCCACTTATCATGGTTTATCCTAAATTATGGTATACCATCAAAATATGTCAAAATATCCCAAAATTGAGGGTGTTGTAATGTATGTATACATGTATGTATTGTATACCATCCAAATTAGAATCCAGGGATTGTTCTTCATATTCCCCTTGGAGTAATTATTGACATGATCTAGAATTGCCATTGTCATCGGATTTTTGTTCGGTATCAACCATGGACCAACCCCACGAACCCCAGCTCCATGACGGCTCCTGCACGGATCACTGCCATGACATCTGCTGCGCAGGTGACATACTCCCGGGAAAGACCATCCACAAAGAGCCCACGCTGAGGCACCTCCTGTGAAAACCAAGGCTCTGAGATGTAACACGTGACAATCATTGAAATATATTGAAAAACTTAGGCTTCATGGTGTCAACATGGCACCCCCAACATGGCATCAACCTGGCTCTAATGTGGTGCTGATGTATAAGTATGTGGCTGTGGATCGAAGTTGGGCACCCAATATTTGCAGAATTTTCTAGTTTGGTACGTTACATAGCCACAATTGACCAACATGGTTTAAATCACAAGGGTTACTGGGCGTTCATTTTTACTCCTACGCACACATATTAGAACTACGTGTCAACGGAATCACGTTGACCCCCGGGCCTTGACTCGCAGAGCCTCAAAATTTGGTCGCAGAAGATCTTTCATCTTCTCCCTGTAAACCTGCCAGCTGGGCCCCTCTGGCCATTGACAGTCTGACACAAGATGTAGAGGGAAAGTCAAACATGAATTCACGCCAAGACTATCCAACCATCGTTGCAATCGTGCAAAGCGCAGGCAGTCACCACGCTCTTTTTGTACAACAGCCGAGGGAATTGTAAACTGAACTTGTCCTGGCTGGCTGAAAAGGTGGTTCTATCTGATTTCCAAAATGAAAACTATGATCAAAGAGTTCATCATGCTTGCCCAGCCAACTCTTCAACTATAAGTGAAAATACTTGAAGCACTCAGGTGCAGAAAATCGTCGCCTGGGTTCACAGAAGTGGGATCAGAGAATCCAAGAAAGGTCAGTTGTGGTGCTGTGGTTTCAGTTGTAGTTCCTGCTGAGGAAAGAACTTCAAAGGCAATGGCCCTGTACCATCAGTCCCCGTAGGAAGCATACTCCATTTTGGTGGCTCCAATGTCGAAAATGAAGAAGCCCTGGCGGGATTTCATGGAATCTTCTGGAGCCTTGTCAACGCTCTTTGACTCTCTGTTATCAAGTCTCAATGTTCGCATGAATTGGATCTTTCACAGGCCGGTGTCGCCAAGAAGATCACCGCCACCACGGAAGCAAAGTTGAAGAGCTTGGTAGCAGATGGTAGCAGTGTCACAGCTTGGCACAGTGGATCAAAAGTTGATCCACTTTTTGCAACGCTGCAGTAGCTACCTGTAGCTACCTGTAGCTACAGCGAACTGAGGCATGAACCACGTTGGAGGTGGCGAACTGAGGTGTCTCCGTTGGCGGTGGCTTGCCGTACTGCTCATCCAGGTCCTGACAGCATCCCCAGGAAATCCAAGCTGCAAGTGCTGTGTAAACTTTGACATGAAGATTTTATGATATTTTATGATAGTTTATGTCTATATTCTATATATCCACATATATATATATATCCCTTAATCAATACCCAAATTCATACGCACAATGTCTATCTGATGTCTTCTTTCAATGCTTTCTGTGCGTGGCCAAAAACATCGCAATGTGGGTGTCCGTGGCGATTCGATCTCTGCCAGGCATTCGCTCCCCCTGGAGAGCCTCAGTGCTGTATCCTTTGAAGCTTTTGGCAGCTTTGAAGTCTGGCAAAATAGCTGGTTAATGATGGTAAAATATCGTAAATGGATGTTCACCCCCCTAAATCCTGGTGTATATATGTGTATATTATAGGTTTTGCTCCATCCCCATTTGTGAAACCAATCAATAAGTTCGCGACAGTCTCACGCTGCTGGCCTCAAATTGCTTCTACGTCTTGCATTTCAATCAGCTTTCGAGCTGGCACTTTACCAATCAGGCTAGAAGACCTCTCAATTCTGAAATATTCTGAACTTCGCCAGTGAACACAAAGTCACAATGTTCCTCATGAAACGCAACCCCAGGGGTCCAACTGCGGAGTCGCTGAGGCCTCAATTCGCTGGATGTCTTGGTGCCCAAGATCCCAAAATAGACAGCCTATCTGGTTGATGACCTAAACCCATCCCCAAACTACCAGTCAGCTGGGATCATCTTCTCCACTACGGAAAATGATGCAACGGAAATCAACGGAACCTAAATACCAAATATCCGACATCGCATGACATCGCCAAGCGGTTATGATTCTGTTGGAGTTACAATTGGGAACTCTCAGCTGTGGACTGCGAGACAAAGGCCTCCGATTCTGGCCTCGCCACTGGCTTTCGAGTCAAGAGCATCTGTCGAGAATGCAGCAAAATAATAACAGGTGATTCAGGTGATTATTACAGGTGATTCTGATGCCATGGATAATCATCAGACACCTGAATCACCTTAATAATTAAAAAATCAAAAATTCAGGTGATTCAGGTGTCTGATGATTCTGATGGAATTACACCGTGCCAATTGCAGTACTGTGCCCCGCACAACATGGAGGAGAAGCAGCAAACCTTTGCAGGACCAACACACTCGCACTCTGACAAAGTTATATTGGCAGATATTCGCATCCATTAGATTCTGATTCTGAAGGAAGCTTTTGATACTATGGAAGTTCTACATATTTTGCAATTTGTATAGCTTCTTGATTGCTCCCCGTTTCCTTCGTTTCCTTGAAAGGAAATTGGCGCCGGACAGCGGCCAGCACAGCGGCAATTGTCAAGAAAAGGCATGTGATACGGCTCGCCTTGGTGTGCCACGATCCGGTCAGCACATCCGGCCACTACCAACTCAGCTGGGTTCCACACCATTTCGGGTTACAAAGAGCGTGCTACCTTGTGCGCTCTAAACCTCAACTATCTTCGCTATGTTTGATCAGATCCGAAACGCCACAAGCAGGCAGAAAGATGAGCAAACCTTCATTCCCTTTACTGTCTACCATGCTATCAACAAACCTTGTGGGCTGTTGCACACCGCTGACAAAACGCTAAAGCTCCATTTCTTGCGAGCTAATTCCGACCTGTGCATCTGTACACTGCGGCCAAAGAATGCAGCTGCGAATTTCACTTGCATGTGCCCATGTCTGACCTACAGCAAACATGTCTGTTCAACGCAAAAAATTGTCAAGCAGTTCCAACGAGTGCCAACATGCAGAAACAAAGGCACTGGCCACACGATTTTTTGTGCCTTCACCTTTGTCAGCGGCGGAGATCCTTAGTCAAAAAGGGGAAGTGCATACGTCTCGTAGAGTTTCTCAAAAAAACAAACCTGATAAGCGCTGAAATTACATGGCAGAGGGCCTCATCATAGAAAAACCCAGTAATACCCAATACATGTACCTGTCTATGTTTTTGTTCATGTTCATATTCAACCCACGCAACAGTTGCTGCGCCCCCAAAACTCTTTAGACCAGTCATGACTAAGCCATTTCTGAGTATCTACGTGGCAACCCCCTGTCGCATTCTTGAATGAAATGCCCTCTTTTGGGAGTGGTAATCGCAGAAGCCACTCTTTAGGCAAGTTGCACGGACAAGCCCCCCAAGCAGCTCCTCTCGCTGCCTATGGGGAAAAGGATGGAAAAGACTTCTGATGAGATTTCAGATCACTCAGCTGCGTGGCCTTTCCAGCAGGTAGTTGAACTCTTGCACCTGTCACAGCATGGAATTTCTACACATCGCTCTTGGTATCCTATTTCACCTGCCTTGTTGTCAAGCGCAGCACAGCGCTTCCGAAGCTCTCCAATTGTCTCATCCTGCGCTCAAACTACAAATGGAGATCCATGTAACGTGCAAAAATGTGTTGCTTTCGAGCTTCCCTTCATTCGTTATCTGGCTGCATGAAACACAACCACATCAACCACAACACATACCCTCGTATCCTTGGCTTGCAAAGTTCTTTTGACTTTGGCCTGCACGGCTGTGCGCAGAGCCACAGAGCTGGCATGCTGTTTCTGATCCCATTCTAGCTGCACCTCCAAGTCACTGATGATTTGTTCCTCTCTTTTCTTTGACTCCTCCTCCATACCTTGCAGTTTGGTTTGCTCCTGCAAAAAACCATCCAGGCCGCCTCAAGACTTCGTCAAAGTTGTGACACCTCGACTCTCAACAGAGTCCTTCCCATTCTTTTTAAACTGAAGCCATTTGGGCCCACAATCGTCCAACATCTTCAACTACTCTCATCCAATGGTTTCCTGACAATAAATTCAAACCAAGGCGTGCATCGGTGCAGCACCCGTCCTCTTTGACCTGCACCAAGGCAGCACCCAAGTCTTCCCTCATGTTTTCCAGCTCCTGTCTTTGATTCTGTGTTATTCTGTGGGATCAAGCCAAACAGAGTCAAACTGTGAGAGATTGACCTTTCAGGAAAAATCCAAAATTTTATGGAATCTCTGGATGTTTGATTGTGATTTATGTCTTTGTATCTTGGTATGTTGTTTTCAAGCTCAGATCGAGTCAAGTCCTTCTCTTTAGCCTCATCCAGCTTTCGAAGCTCATGCTGGTGCTTTTCTGCCACCTATCATCAGCTCACATCCAAGACATCCAAGCAGGCGACACAGAGGACTTTAGGTTTGCATTTGCATTGAAAATAGATGGCCAAAGCACAGCGGGAAGGTGAAAATTCTTAGCAGCTAACAATAAGGCACAGTTGGTCCCATAGCTAGCTATATATATATATATATGTGTGTGTGTGTGTATCATTATCTATCTATCTATCTATCTATCCATCCATCCATCCATCCATCCATCCATCGATCTATCTATCTATCTATCTATCTGTCTATCTATCTATCTATCTATCTTTCTATCCATCTATCTATCATTATCTATCTATCTGTGGAAACAACTCCCACACTGGCAGCAGCCGGTGTCGCACCTTTTGCTCGTAGATGCTTGAGCCACGGTTGTGGCGGTTGGCTGAATGGGAAAATCTGTACATGTAAAATAGAAATGACTGCATGAAACTGCGTTTCGTTGTTTCACGTTTTGCAATGCCTTGTCTCACGTTTCCATGCCACTGCTATGCCATGCTAGGACTCCATGTTTCTTCACATGTTTTCACACCTGTCTTAGTTTTGGCATGAAACGTGAACTGCATCGAAATCATGCTACCGGACATGGCTGATCTCAAATCAGCGGTGTCCATGTGTTTCGTCAAACCGTCCGCTAGCATTGTTTTCGTATCGCACCACTTCACTTTGGTAGTGGAGCCTTCAGGCACGTTCTCGCTCATCATCGGATCTCCATATTCTTCACCAACATCACGCCAAATGATCTGCCGCAGGCCACACAGATCGATGGCAAGACGCTTGTCTTGCACCTCACCACCAGAGCATTGGACAAGGTGATCTCGGAGAGATCTGCAATCGGTCACCGCATGGACTGTTATGGCGTCCTTGGACTCAGTCTGCCATGAGGTAGTTCTCGGGTCATGCGGCGTTTTCAAACCATGCAAAACCATTCTCAAATGCTCTGCATCTTCATAACCTGCAAGCATGCTCAAAGACTCAGCTTGCAGCGTGGAGCGGCAAACGCGTCGGATCACCTGGCTTTTCCACTCAAGCAAATGGATATGGCCAGTGCCAGAGCGCATCACTTCCGGGCCACCAACTGCAAGAACACGGCCGGACTGAGACCGAAATCCCATCTTCATTCCAGAAGCTGACAAATCATAGTCGGCAGCATGGCTGGCATCGGTGATCGAAATGATCTCCATGCTGTCAAAGTCAAACTGTTTCCAACCATAAACCAACTTCTGATCTTTTGTCATCTGGGCTCGGCGAAGCAGGCTGTTGGCATCGACCAAATCTTGGACAATCGGTCGTTGCACGCAGGTCTGGAGTCTGTTGGTGTCATAGGCCAAATCGGGGCGACACACTCGCACAATCCAGTTGAGAGAGCCAAGGACACTGCGCAACTGTCCTTGTTCTTCTGGAGTCGCTTGAGCTGTGCGGTCACGTTTTCGGCCAGTGCTAAGCATGATCGGCCGGGTCTTTTCAAGTCCATGAGGGCACTGAACAACAATTCCTTCATCAGTCTGCGAAATTGTTCTGCCGCAGTACTTGAAGGACGTATCTTCAACTTTGCCAAACTTGAGTTGCTCTTGCACCACTTTCATCGCATCTTGGGTCTTCTGACCACCACACCAAAGCAAATCATCTACATGACAAATGCAAAGTCCATCAATCTCACCATTCGGCCCATTCATGACGTAGGCCGCTTGCTCATGAGGCACAGGTCGAAATCCAGCTTTCAGCATTGTTTTGTGTAATGATCTCCAAAAACCTCTGGGAGCATCTTTGGTGCCATAGACAGGCTTCTTGGCAACCAGCAAACTTCCAGCAGGAATCCCAGGAACACCGTCTTTGGGCAAGGCCATGATCAAAACACGTGCAAGTCCAAGACCTTGGAGAAACGCGGCTGTGATATCGCCACAGTGCAGCATCAAAGAGTGACATGATGCAAAGGTCAAAAGGATGGAAAGCATCAGGTGACTTGCTGTAGGTGAATCGGTGCGCACACCACCATCTTGCGCACTTTTCTCCAAATCACCTCGAACAACCAAACGTGATTTCAATTGCTCAGGTTCACCTTGACGGGCTTTGTTGATGTCAACCCATCGTGTTGGAACCACCTGAGTGCCAGGGTTCTTCTCCAAAAACTGCTGAGCTTGTTCAGGAGGAATAACTTCACAGGCATCAAAACCAATCCAGTTGTTCCATTCTTTGGTGCGGGCAGCATCAATGCGTCCCTTCAAACTCTCATCAGCTCGGCCATAGCTTAGCTCTTTCGCCATCTTCTTCTGAACATTCTTCTTGGGACCACGCTTGGCCACAAAACCATGAAAAGTTGAGCTTTGCTGTTGCTGCTTCTCAGTCTGAGATGCAAACATTGCACGAGGAGGTGGAGATCTGGAGCGGTGTCTATTGGGGACACCATCAAGCTTGTTGACAGATCTCCTCATAGCCTCTTGGAGCTGTGAGACTTGAGGTTCTCGTGGAGTGTTTGGGCCAGGAGTTGGAGGAACTGTCGGTGGCACTTCTTCCTGGTCAGGTTCAATCTCTGATACGGTCGGAAGGCGACCTCTGACTTCAGAAGGTTGAGGTTGATCCGATGTCAGCACAGCATCTTGCATCAACTCATCAAAATCATCAAAAGGAACTGCAGGCAATTGTGAGTTGATTCCGGGAGGAGGCTGAGGCGCAGCTGCAAGTCCAGGCAGCTCAGTCACAAGTCCAGGTGACTGTTCAGATGGTGAGGCCACAAGTCCAGGTGGCAAGTTGGGATCACCATCCAAGGAAAGTCCATCAATCGCCTCAGACGTCATGTGTGAGTCCTCCTCAGCAACTGGAGTACCAGGCGAGTACTCAAGTCCATCATCAGGCAAAGGTTCAGGCTGTGCTGGTTGTTGATCATCGGATACATTCATCGGACCAGGAGAAGGAGGAACATTTGCTTCACCACCACCACGTCCAAGGTGAAAGTAGGAGCCAGGTCCACCACCACCAGATCCATCTTCATCTCCATCATTGCCATCAAGGAAGTCCAGGTCATCCAAGAAGGGAAGTTCATGGTCAACATCTTGGGTGATCGGGCGCTTGCGTTTTCTCGATGGCTTCAGTTCAGTGATCTGCTTGGCAATGACTTCGCCAGCAAGTGCGGGTCGCACGCTCTCCTCTGAGATGACAATGGGAATGCCACCATGAATCAGCCAGAGATTTGAGCGTCCCTCTCTGCCAATCATTCGAGCTGGGCCAAACCACTTGTTGCCACGGTAAAAGCAAAGCAAGTCTCCAGGAAAATAAGGCCCTCTGCAAGGAGTGGATCGTCGCATCAAGGCAGTTCGAATCCTGTTGCTGGAGTCCACATGGGCAAAGGATTCTTTGGCAGCTTGTCTGATGTTCAGCTGCTGTGCAAATTGATGTTCTCCAGTGAGGATTTCTTGATGCACTCCAAGATCTCCTTCAGCTCGTTCGGCAGTGAGGCTGCAAACTTCTTCAGGCAAACGACCAAGCACCCATTGGCTAGGCGAAAAACCGCCATGGTTGATCCGGTTGTTTTTCACAAAAGCACACTCAGAAACAACCATCTTCATCATTTGAGATCCAACAACGTGCCTCCCTTGAACAGTGTGAGCAATCATCTCTTTCAAGATGGAACCTTGACGCTCAGCTCTACCGATCTGGTAGTGGGCTTCAGTTCCAGCATAGCGTAGGTAGGTGCCCTGTGATGACATCAGTGCGGCAAATTGGCCACGGTTGTGCACCCCTCGGTCCACAGTCATGTAGCGTGGAGGTCCAAATTGCAACCAACCATCTCTGACAACTTCAGCGCAGCGAAGACTGGATGGGGTTCCACCACCTTCAGACACCACCCAAGCAGCATGGTACAAAGTGCCCATGCAGATGACGCTCAAAACACTGTATCTGTTTCCAAGGGAATCACGGCATTCAAAAACATCTGCCGTCACCTCATAGTTGAACACATAGGGATTTGGAGGTCGGACGACAGGTCGAGGTTTGGGCTTTTGATCTTGAAGACAAGCCTCACATTTGAAGTATCGAAGTCGTTGGATGACTTCAGGGGCAGCTTTGGCAACACGAAGCATTCTTGACATGGCTGAGGTGCTTGCATGGCCAGTCATCTGGTGAAGACGACGTACTGCAACTCGTTGAGAGTAGGGAAGTCTCAGCCATTCTTGTTTTCTGATCGCATCCTCTTCGGCCAAAGCTTCGTCACGCTCTTGACGATCTTCTTCACCCTTGAGCTCCTTGTCATCTGTTCGATGTTGGTGAAGTCCAGGTGGAGCAAGGTCGGACTCATCGTAGATCTTGTCAAGGCTTCCAAGAGGGTTATCTTCCACCACAGCTTCGGCTGGGAAGGCCAACTTGGTCATGTTGAGCTCCAGATCTCGCAAAAGTCCAGAGATCATAGCCTTGCAAAATTCCATAGGCCATTCTTGAGCTCGATGTGTCCGATTGGAGCCTTCAAGTTGTTGATGTTGATGATCGCCAGAGCACTGGATGCCAATGAACTCTTTCACACCAGCAGAGGCAGTCATGATGCCGGTGGGCTTCTTGTGGGGCAGCTTGTTGACCACATCTTTCAACCCAAACATGCATTGGTCGCATCGTACGGCTTCAAGGTGCTCACCAGTTGCTGCATCGCATGGAGCGTCGTGTAGGAGTCGTTGCATTGAGAGCAAATCCCACATCTTTGAAGGCCAGGGTTGCTCAAAGATGATCTGGCGACCTTTGGCAAGCCGCTTTCGTATCAACTGCACCATCCATTGCACCACAGGACGCCATTCACGGCGTATCTCGTGCAGCTTCATCTCAAAACTGGGGTCTTTGGCAAGGTTCACATATTGCCAAGGAGACCAAGGTCCACATGTGGGCGAGAGGCTGATGCAGTAGGGGTCATCCTTCTCGATCTGCTGGTCGATCAGGTCTCGGTGTTGTTTCCATTTCAAGTTGATGCCATCATGGGTCACATCAACAGGCTGGGAGACTGGAAGTCCAAAATCAGTCGCCAGCATAGAGAGGAGGGCAGCACCAGCAAAAATCTCAAGCAAAAACGTTCGGCAGCCACGTGGCAAAACTCTTGGCTGTCGTGACAAATGCTTGGATGCTCTGAGACAGCTCCACAAGTGGTTGTCCTTGTCTTTGACTTCATGGATGGTCTGCGCCAGCTGTCGCTTCTGACCTTTTGTGAGGGTGGTCTTTGGAAGCTCATCGACAGCGAGATGCACTTCCGGAGTCAAGGAAAGTTCATCTTCTTCAGCATCATTGTGCAACGCCTGAGTGCTGTGATCTGGATCACCTTGTTGTTGATGTAGTTGATATTCACCAGGCTCTTCAAGGGAAGTTTCATAGCGGGTGTTGCCATCATCATCGATGGTGCACTTCAGGCCAATGTAGCTTGGGATCAAACGGATCGCCAAAAGTCCATCACGTTGCACAAGCTTCAAGTTGCTCTGCAAGGTTGTGCTGAAGACATTGTTGTTGGCAATGTCGATCTGGAAGCCAAGTTGCCTCTGTGTCTCGAGGCTCAAAAGGAGAGGGGCTTGTGATTGGGCAAGCTCCAGGGAAGGCAAAGTGCCTCTTGCAAACGTGCCACATGTCAACTCAAAGCAAACTTCAAGCACACGTTTTCCAGTGACACGCATGTTGCCACCGATGCCCTTCATGTTGGATCCAGCGCAAGTGTCCAAGCTGACATTGGGACATCCAGTGGCTTGCACAAAACGTTCATACCATTGGCTTCCATGACAAGTCGCATTGCATCCGGTGTCAAGGATGGCAATGAGGTCATTCTCTGATCCACAGCTGTCCTGCACGGCCATAAATCCAGAGACCGATGGAGCAGGAGATGGGCGACGCTGCATCTCACGGAAGTAGTGGCAAAGCTGTTTCAAGCCACTTCCGATGGATTTTCCAGTTCGCTTGACATTCTCTTCCTCCTCCAGGGCCCAATCCACATAGCTTCGATCACACCAAGCCTTGTAAAAGGTCTGACCTTTGAACTTGCCAAAGTTGACAAGGTTCGTACCAAGATCTTCAAGGTGTTCAGCTTGGCTTTGGCCACCAGGTGTGTGAAGTCCATGATGAGCAGAACTGGCCGGAGTGCCAGGGACAGGAGTCGTGGATGGAGGGGTCACTGCAGAAGAAGAAGCTGCTCCATGAAAATCCAAAGGAGCTTGTCCAGATTCAAGTTCATGAAGTGCAGTGACACCGATGGCATAGTCCAGGAGCATGTGAAGTTCTGTGGAACTCACCGTCTCAGCTTGTGGCATGCTGGCTCGCTTGGCATTCAGGGCATGTTGGATCACCTGAATGAGCATGGGGAAGGAGGAGACTCTCACTGGTCGCTGCAGGCCAAGTCCAGGTGCCTGAGCTGAAAGTCCATGACCAGTGTTGTTGGCCGCAAGTCCAGGGCCAGTGGCCATAAGTCCAGGGCCAGATCTTCCAGAAGTTCTGAGTCTCTCAGCGCCAGCAACAGGTCCAGTTCGGACTTCGCCACAAGCACGGCAGGTCCTTCTCCATTGGAACGCATTTGTTCCAGCCCAAGTCACAGAGTGGTGAGGACAGTCCATCCGATCAGGATGAAAGACATGTCCAACAGGTCCAACAGCACCACCCTTGGGCATAGCTCCAGTGACGGTGGATTCTCGACGTTCTCGTGAAAGAACCATTCCGCAGTCAAGGCATCGTCGCAGGGTGTAGTATGCATTGGATCCACGTGTCGTCACACGGAGGTGTTCACATAGAGGTCTGTCATGTTGAGGAGGTTCATCACCAGGAGGTCCACTTGGCATAGGCATTGTTGCCTTGCTCATCGAAGGTTGAGGTCGAGCTTGTTCTTGAACAGGCATGGGTTCAGCATGAGGCGGCACAGAAGAATGTCCGGAGAGATCAGGAAGTCCAAGAGGTTCCGGCAGTCGTGGGAGAGATCTGAAGAGCTCTTGAAGTCCAGATCCAGTCAAATTGGCTGGAAGTCCATAGCCTGCAAGTTCTTCGGGTACTTCATAGATCAAACGTCCATCATCACGGGTTTCAGCAACACCCAAGGCATTCACAAGCATGAAGGTGTCGAGCTCGTCCTGGGTCAAGGTGGCGCCCTCAGCAACCTGAGTCACAGGCACAAGTTGTTCATCAAGCTGTCGCCGATCTGGCGTTGGTGTCGGAGTGGCCACAGGTGTCTGTTGTGGCGTGACAAAACCATCCTGCAAACTGCTGGGAGGTGGTACTGCATTGTATCTTTGTGCCATGTATCCATGTTGTTCACCATCATCATCACCACCATGAACTGCAAAGTACACGGTTCTGGTTTTGGGTTGTTGCGACTTCCCAGAACCCTTGTCACCCTTGTTGGATGAGGCCCCAGCAGCAGGTTTGCCTTTTCCAGATCCTTTTGGGCAGCTAGGATCTCCACTCCAGTGTCCAACTTGGTTGCATCGCCTGCATGTTGTGCGACTCTTCAGAAGCTGAAGTCGCTGTTGTCGCTCGGTCAATGACAACTGACCAGAGACATCGAAGTGCTTGGCGCCCTTGCTTTTGCCCTTGCCCTTGAAACCTTTGATCCCTTTGTTGATGGCTCTGTCTCTCGCATAGTAGGCTTCCAGCTCAGCCTGAATCACATCTGCCGCATAGTCCATGGACTCTTCATCATTGACGTCCAAACCATCAGCTGCCAGCATGGCCAAGATCTGGCACTCATCGTTGCCAGATGCGCCCATGTAGGTCTCATACTCATAGTTCGTGGTGTCCTCATAGTCCAGGGCGTCCTCTGAGACAGGGTCATAGGACTGATAGGCCTCAGGTTCATGCCAATCGTCATAGTCCTCTTCAGCCACATAGCCATGACGCTGATGTCGATGCCCTTGTCCATGAGACTTCCAAGATCTGCCATCGCCCTTGGGTCGTGCTCCATCATGTCGTCGGGGTCCAAAACCTCGAGCTTCTCGTTCATGGATCTTGGAGTGCTGGGCAATCAACTCAGTGGCGACCTTCTCGAGGGACATATCACCTTGGATTGCAGAGCGTATCAACAACTGCATGTTGTCAGTGATCCCGGCATTGGTGAGCGTCTGCTCGGCCAAGATCAGGTCAGGCAGTTTGAGCTCCTTGTTGAGGTCCACCATCGCTTGGTACCATGCTTGACGGCGCACCAAGTAGGTTCCCATAGGTTCACCTTGCTGTCGACTCAGCATGCCATTCTGCTGAGCACCTGCCATGTACAACTCACGTGCTTCCTGAATCCTTCTTGGCTTCAGGGTTTCATTCAACTTTTCCAACAACATTTCGGCACCCTTTTCACCAGCTAACTCCGTTGTTGAAATCAACTGGGCTATTCTAAGTGCTGACCCTGACAAACCTTCAACCAACCTCAAACCAAGTGGTCCTAGTTTCTTCTGCTCCTCTTCTGGCAGAAGTGCTTCTCGAGTGCCACGCGCCCTCACACGCCAGCAGTATTCGGCAAGCTTCTGCGCTTCGCCACCAAATCGAGGTAAGCCACCACCCTTCGATTCGGTGCTCGTCACAGCATCCTCGGCATGGATGAAGTTCGCATACCGGAAGCTTTCAAGCAGGGCCATGGAGCTCTGCTGCAACGGCGCGTCCAGCGCCACGTCGAAAAAGGTGGGCTTCCAAAAGCCCCGGAGCTTGGTAGCTCCGCTACCAGTGTGGAAACAACTCCCACACTGGCAGCAGCCGGTGTCGCACCTTTTGCTCGTAGATGCTTGGGCCACGGTTGTGGCGGTTGGCTGAATGGGAAAATCTGTACATGTAAAATAGAAATGACTGCATGAAACTGCGTTTCGTTGTTTCACGTTTTGCAATGCCTTGTCTCACGTTTCCATGCCACTGCTATGCCATGCTAGGACTCCATGTTTCTTCACATGTTTTCACACTATCTATCTATCTATCTATCTATCTTATCGAATCGAATCGAATCGAATCGAATCTAATCTAATCTAATCTAATCTAATCTAATCTATCTATCTATCTATTCTATCTAATCTATCTATCTAATCTAACTATCTAATCTATCTATCTAATCTATCTGATCTGATCTGATCTGATCTGATCTGATCTGACCTGACCTGACCTGACCTGACCTGACCTGACCTGACCTGACCTGACCTGACCTGACCTGACCTGACCTGACCTGACCTGACCTGACCTGACCTGACCTGATCTGATCTGATCTGATCTGATCTGATCTATCTATACATATATAAAGATATACGTATATATATATATATATTATATAAACATATTATATAGACATACTTAGTACATTTTAGTAGTTCATCCAGCAGCTCAAGAGACCTTATCATTCACGGCCGCCAGCTCGGATCGCTCCCTCTCCAGGTCAGAACCTTCTCGGATCGGTCCCAATGGATGCCGAAAATAGGCGATTCAACCCCCAAAATGGCAAGTTTAATGTGAAAATGATGGGAAAATGATGGGAAAATGATGTGAACATGATGTGAAAATGATGGGGAAATGATGGGAAAATGGTGGGAAAATGATGGGAAAATGATTGGGAAATGATGGGGAAATGATGGAAAAATGATGTGAAAATGATGGGAAAATGATGGGGAAATGATGGGAAAATGATGGGAAAATGATGGGGAAATGATGGGAAAATGGTGGGAAAATGATGGGGAAATGATGGGAAAATGGTGGGAAAATGATGGGGAAATGATGGGAAAATGATGGGAACATGATGGGAAAATGATGGGAACATGATGTGAAAATGATGGGAAAATGATGGGAAAATGATGGGAACATGATGGGAAAATGATGGGAACATGATGGGAAAATGATGGGAAAATGATGGGAAAATTATGGGGAAATGATGGGAAAATGGTGGGAAATATGGGAAAATTAAATGATGGGAAAATGATGGGAACATGATGGGAAAATGATGGGAACATGATTGAGAAATGATGGGAAAATGATGGGAAAATGATGGGAAAATGATGGGAACATGATGGGAACATGATGGGAACATGATGGGAACATGATGGGGAAATGATGGGAAAATGATGGGAAAATGATGGGGAAATGATGGGAAAATGATTGGAAAATGATGGGAAAATGGTGGGAAAATGATGGGAACATGATGGGAACATGATGGGAAAATGATGGGAAAATTATGGGAACATGATGGGAAAATGATGTGAAAATTATGGGAACATGATGTGAAAATGATGTGAAAATGATGGGAAAATGCTGGGAAAATGATGGGGAAATGATGTGAACATGATATGAAAATGATGGGAAAATGATGGGGACATGATGTGGAAATGATAGGAAAATGATGGGAAAATGATGTGAAAATGATGGGAACATGATGGGAAAATAATGGGAAAATGATGGGAACATGATGGGAAAATGATGGGAAAATGATGGGAAAATGATGGGAAAATGGTGGGAACATGATGGGGAAAATGATGGGAAAATGATGGGAAAATGATGGGAAAATGATGCGAACATGATGGGAAAATGAAGGGGAAAAGATGGGAAAATGATGGGAAAATGATGGGAAAATGATGGGAAAATGATGGGAAAATGATGGGAAAATGATGGGAACATGATGGGAAAATGATGGGGACATGATGGGAACATGATGGGAAAATGATGGGAAAATTATGGGAAAATTATGGGAAAATGATGGGAAAATGATGGGCAAATGATGGGAAAATGATGTGAAAATGATGTGAACATGATGTGAAAATGATGGGAAAATGATGGGAAATGGGTGGGAAAATGATGGGAAAATGATGGGGAAATGATGGGAACATGATGGGAAAATGATGGGAAAATGATGGGGAAATAATGGGAAAATGATGGGAAAATGATGGGAACATGATGGGAAAATGATGGGGAAATAATGGGAAAATGATGGGAACATGATGGGAACATGATGTGAAAATGATGGGAAAATGATGGGAAAATGATGTGGAAAATGATGGGGAAATGATGGGAAAATGATAGGAAAATGATGGGAAAATGGTGGGAAAATGATGGGAAAATGACGGGGAAATGATGGGAACATGATGGGAAAATGATGTGGAAAATGATGGGAAAATGATGGGAAAATGATGGGAAAATGGTGGGAAAATGATGGGAAAATGATGGGAAAATGATGGGAACATGATGGGAACATGATGGGAAAATGATGGGAACATGATGGGAACATGATGGGAACATGATGTGAACATGATGGGAACATGATGTGAACATGATGGGAAAGTGATGGGAAGATGATGGGAAAATGATGGGAAAATGATGGGAAAATGATGTGAAAATGATGTGAACATGATGGGGAAATGATGGGAACATGATGTGAACATGATGGGAAAGTGATGGGAAGATGATGGGAAAATGATGGGAAAATGATGGGAAAATGATGTGAAAATGATGTGAACATGATGGGGAAATGATGGGAAAATGATGGGAACATGATGGGAAAATGATGGGAAAATGATGGGAAAATGATGGGAAAATGATGGGAACATGATGGGAACATGATGGGAAAATGATGGGAAAATGATGGGAACATGATGGGAAAATGATGTGAAAATGATGGGGAAATGCTGGGAAAATGATGGGAACATGAATGGTAAAACTGATTGGACATGATGTGCAATGCTGTGAAAATGATTGAAAATGAAGGGAAAAGGAATGGAACATGATTGGAATAATGGGAAATGATGGAACACGATGGGAACATGATGGGAAAATGATGGGAAAATGATGGGGAAATGATGGGGAAATGATGGGAAAATGATGGGAAAATGATGGGAAAATGATGGGAACATGATGGGAACATGATGGGAAAATGATGGGAACATGATGGGAACATGATGGGAACATGATGTGAACATGATGGGAACATGATGTGAACATGATGGGAAAGTGATGGGAAGATGATGGGAAAATGATGGGAACATGATGGGAAAATGATGTGGAAATGATGTGAAAATGATGGGAAAATGATGGGGAAATGATGGGAAAATGATGGGAACATGATGGGAAAATGATGGGAACATGATGGGAAAATGATGGGAAAATGATGGGAAAATGATGGGAAAATGATGGGAAAATGGTGGGAAAATGATGGGAAAATGACGGGGAAATGATGGGAACATGATGGGAAAATGATGTGGAAAATGATGTGGAAAATGATGGGAAAATGATGGGAAAATGATGGGAAAATGATGGGAAATGATGGGAACATGATGGAACATGGAAAATGATGGGAAATGATGGGAAATGATGGGAAATGATGGGAAATGATGGGAAAATGGTGGGAAAATGATGGGAAATGATGGGAAAATGATGTGAAAATGATGGGGAAATGATGGGAAAATGATGTGGAAAATGATGGGAAAATGATGGGAAAATGATGGGAAAATGATGTGAAAATGATGGGAAAATGATGGGAAAATGGTGTGAAAATGATCGGAAAATGATGGGGAAATGATGGGAAAATGATGGGAAAATGATGGGAACATGATGGGAACATGATGGGAAAATGATGGGAAAATGATGTGGAAATGATGGGAAAATGATGGGAAAATGATGGGAAAATGACGGGGAAATGATGGGAACATGATGGGAAAATGATGGGAACATGATGGGAACATGATGGGAAAATGGTGGGAAAATGATGGGGAAATGATGGGAAAATGATGTGGAAATAATGGGAAAATGATGGGAAAATGATGGGAAAATGATGTGAAAATGATGGGAAAATGATGGGAAAATGGTGGGAAAATGATGGGAAAATGATGTGGAAAATGATGGGAAAATGATGGGAAAATGATGGGAACATGATGGGAACATGATGGGAAAATGATGGGAAAATGATGTGGAAATGATGGGAAAATGATGGGAAAATGATGGGAAAATGATGGGAAATGATGGGAAATGATGGGAAAATGATGGGAAAATGATGGGAACATGATGGGAACATGATGGGAAAATGATGGGAAAATGATGTGGAAATGATGGGAAAATGATGGGAAAATGATGGGGAAATGATGGGAAAATGATGGGAAAATGATGGGAACATGATGGGAACATGATGGGAAAATGATGGGAAAATGATGGGAAAATATGAATGAAGTGGATTTTGGGGTGTTTTCAGACCAAGCCAAATAGATATGTGATGCATTGGGATGCATTGTGCTGACATATCGTGCTGGGCACATTGTAGTTAGGAGAAGCGCCATGAAATTCTGAGGACTTGGCAGGTCCTTTGAAGATCAGCCAGGCGTGCCGCGTCAGCAGCTTGCAAGTTCTGACACCGCAGATCACACCAACAGAACCACTCAATGACTCTATCAAAATGTAAGCATGACGCAGCATGACGCAGCATGACTTAGGAATTTGATGCAAACTGTGCGCAAACAGGTGGGGGTGAGGTCCTTGAGGTTTCTCACAATCTCCTCGTTCTGTTGCTTCTCAGCTTTCAGTGCCGCTACCTTTCCGCCAAGCATGTACACAGGCTAGAATGAAGACAAGTCCCAACACATCGAAACAAAGCAAGAACGTGCAAGAAACTATTTGCAAACAACACTGTTACGACTCTTAGCTCTTAGCCACACAAACATCGCTGGCACATGCACAAACATTCCACTTTCCCTTCAGAATCTCTGGCCTCAGCTTGACATTCGTCAAGTTGCTTTGCAAGCCTTGCTGCTTCTTCTCCTCACGGCTCGGAGCATTCACAAACCCAGCTGGTTTCTGCAGGTCATCTATGGTAATTTCCAGTTCATATGCACTTCATGTGCAAACCACGTGCAGCCCCAACGATCCCAACGATCTCGTGCCTGCCGATGCCCGCGCTGCTTGGATCTTAGCATTTGACTCGGCTTCAGCTGCCAACTGGCGCTCCACATGCTCCCGGCTAAGGCGCTCCATGACGATCTCCAGCTGTCTGTCCCGCTCAGCGGAGAGTTCTTTGCGAATGGTGGCCTCGTGCTGTTCCAGCTGCGCCCGGAATTTGTCATTCGCGAGGCGTTCAGCTTCGTGAGCTTCTTCTCTAAGAAGGTGCTCAAGCTGCAGAAGTTGCTGCTGATGCTGTTGTGTGGACTCAGCCAACCTGGTCTCTGCATCTTGGACGGCAGCCTGGCATTTTGCTCGTTCTGCAGCCAAGGCTTCACGAAGCTTTGCCTCTGACCCCTCTGCACCCTGACGAAGCAACTCCTCTCGTAAACGTCTCTCTGCAAGCAAATCTGCTGCGCATTTGGCACGTTCTTCCTGCATCTCACGATTGAAACGCTCGAACTCCTCACGCAACTTCTTGCGGTGCGCCTCACGCTCTTTGTCAAGTGCTGTTTCCATCTCGCGGTTTTTTTCTTCCCGTAGCTCCCGGATCTGCTGTTGCGTCATATCAAGCAACTCACGTCTCTGTTCATCCAAAGCCTCTCGTTGCTGCTCTTCCATGCGAATTTTGTCTTGTTTTTTCTCTGACAAAATGCGTTCAACTTCTGGCTGCAAACCTTTGATAGTCATTTCCTTGATTTCCTTCACCTTCTCCTTCTCCCAAGCCTCTCTCTTCATGCGTTCGGTTGCTATCCAGTTCTGTTTGTTCTTTGCCAGTTCTTTGGCCGCATGGTCATCCATCTCTTCCATTTTCATCTGGAACTTTCTCTCCACTGCCTTCAACTCTTCTGAAAAGAGTTCGCACCTCTTTGTAAGTTCTGTCTTGTCATTCAGTAGACGATCCACCTTGGCGCATGGATGGTGCACGGGTGTGCCCTCTTATATATATAATTACATATATGTAATTATATATATATCATTGTATATCCCTTTGAGCTATTTTGAGTTTGTGAATGTGAAGCTTCCCAAAGCTTTTGCTTCAGAAGCCTAGATTTGAAGGTTTCAGAGGCTGAGACTAATCGCAGGTGCCTTTCCAAGCCAGCCTGAGCAACTTAACTGGCACAGCAAATAATTGGTGGTCTGTGGCAATTCTGGATGTAGCAAAGATATGTATATTCTGTGTGCCTCATAGTGGGTCTTCTGCTTATGTAGTTTCTCCTCCCACTCCTTCTCCTGGCTCGGCAATGCTCAGAGCATGACTTCGCTTGATATCACAATCAATGGCACATTAACCCCCCAGGAGCGCTCACCATGTCTTTCATGGACTTCTTCTCATGCTCCTGGAACTTTGGTAGAGTGTCCAGTATACAGTACAGCAATGCAGAATGACACTGCATAAACAAATGAACTCATAGTACATCACTGTGATTCAGTGCAACTTCCGCAAGTCCTGTGATTCTTGAAGTGCTCGCTTCAAGGAGTCAATGATTTGCTTCTTGTCGTGGATCTCCACCTGACACAGTCTTGGATTCGGGGATGTGATCATTTGTGTACAGATGGCATGGTTCCACAAAGACTCCCAAATGCCTCCATCATGGAAGCCCGAGAATGAATAGCAGCAGCATCCTCGTGTCAGTTCTAGTGGGATCAAACACAACATACCTGACCCAAACTTGCATGCCCCAACATCCCTAAGATTCTTAACATCCCTAACATGCCACTGTCTCCTGGGTCAGCCCAGATGGAATGCGAGGTGGCCTCCCATCAAGTGGATTCAGCTGGTGACAGATGTAGCTCCCTGAAACTTAAAGAACTTTGAAGCTGCCGCGGCTGCCGCTGCCAGCCTTTCTGGAAGGTCAATGTCTGAGGGATCAAGACCTCAAGAACTGCATGCACGAAACTGCAGCAAACAATCCTTTTGTTTCTGGCCAAGTTGCTGCCAGGATATCTTGTTGAGCGGGATGACAGCAATCTCAGCATGAAGCTGGCTCCGTGCTCAAGTTCCCTGTGACACAGCTTTCAAAATACTGTATTCGTTGACAAAGGCTGCTTTTCCGAGAATGGCACGAGGACATATCTGCTTTTGAAGACTCCTGAAGCAAACGCTCTCAGCCTTACCTATGTATTGTCCCGTTTGTCCCATGTCTCAAATGGTGTAGGGGGCACTGCAACGCAGATCGAACAACTTGCGTTTTACATGTCTTTTTCGTATTCATGGCACCTCCACCTCCTCCAAGAAATTCATGATCGATGCAAGTCGCTCCTTGCATATCAGGCGTCTTCTAACTAGAACAACCATATGCAACAATATGTATATATATATATATATTATATATATATAAGCAATTCCCGTAATCTAGACTGAACACGGCTGCTGCAGGGGACCAACTTGTCCCAAAGAAGTCAAGACGGATCCTGTGGCTGTCTCGTGATGCAAGGCCTAGGATGGATTGGATGCTGGCAGTGACTTACCAAAGTCGTTCCATTTATATATATATATATATATGTACAATATCAAAATTAATCATAATTTATCATCATTAATCATCACTAATCATTAATCAATAGCACAACAAGGGCTGGTGTGGCTGAAGCAGAGCTGAGAAAAGATCAGAAAGGGTGAGAAAGGTATAGGTTTCTTATGGTTTCTTGCCAGGTTGCGGGAAGATTCAGTCTCGCAAATTGCTGGCAGGGTCCGGCTAGAAGAGTCACCGTGCCCCCGTTACACAAGCTTTGCCACTGTGGAACCGGACTGGACTGGTGTGGCCTAGCAGCATTGTGGCACCACTAGCACCACTGCACAGCTTTCAAGTAGGTAGTGCATTTTGAATCATTCTGAGCCATGCCCAAAACCCTTAGACTCTTAGACTTGGTGCTAATTTGTTGCAACAGTTTCCCTTGGAGTCTTTGATCCTAATGAGATCTACGAAGATCTAATAAAACCTAATAAAATCGAATAAAATCGAATAAGATCTAATAAGATCTAATGACCCCATATGACCCCATTATCATCCAAGGTATTCATCAACCAACGCATCAACAGCGCAACGTCACCTCCGGCTGTGAGTCTTCGCTTTGCCGCAGCTCCTAGGTGGGCACAAAAAGTGGCTGCTGATGCTTGCAGCTGGTTGCAACGTATGGCTCAAGCATGGCTTACCAAAAGGAAATTGAACTTGCTCATGTTATCCATGTGATCTCATGTTTAGAATTGTTTAAGGATTAAGGTATGGTTAGTACTCAACCATCCAAATTAGAGGCCTAGAAATAGGCCAGCCATGGCAGCCATGGCCACATTTGGGTCGATGACCAGCCTTGATGGATTTGATCCGCAAGCGCATTTGCGTCACTTTGTCCTGGCATGACAGGGAGCCAGCTTGCCAAAGTCATCCAGAAACTCATCATTGTAGCAATAATAGATTAATAACAATGGGTTAATAATATGGGTTAATAATGGGTTAATAATGGGTTAATATAATGGGTTAATAATGGGTTAATAATGACTTGAACACTACGTGAAAGCTCAAGCTGGTCAGCTCCACAGTTGGGCACAATGAATTTGGCATCTTCCTGAGTCCACATTACATGAAGACAATCACTCAGCAAAAAAGGCTTTGATCGCAGCAAAATCAACAGCTGGGCCAATGACTCAGATGGTGTCTCAGTTTCCGGTGCAGGTGGATTCGCGGCAGAATCCTGCAAGTATTCACAATGCCCGCTGAGTACTGTGTACACGTGCCAATGGTGGAAATGGTGTGGCTGCAGTCTAATGTAGTCCTTGCTATCTGCATAGATACCGGGACAGTAGGCTTGCCGCCTGCCAATCACACAAGGTCTGCGGTTGACCACAAGTCGTTCCAAAGCCAAGCCTTGCCTGGGTGCTGGAGAGAGTTGTCCGAAAGACGGACTTGTGAGGCAACTCGTTGCCTTTCGCTTTGTTGAACATCAGTTTCTGCCACATCAGCAAGTAGCTTGCCTTTATGCCTTTATGCATTGATATTAGCTGTATATTTCTCCGCAGGTCATGATTATGCAGTGTTATGCAGTGTTACACTGCTGTTACACAGTGTTACAGTACGGTAAATATTTGGTCGGGCTAGTGGTATTAGCTTCACCTCGAGCCTGCGAATCTAGATCCAGCGGGCCCATGGCGCCGGTTCAGCGGCATGACTTCACAACGATGCAACGAAGTGTGAATTCATGGTGTAGGCAACATGTCTTTCCACATTCAGTTTGTTCTGAAAATGCTCAAAAACCACTAGTCCGTGGATACAAGTGATATATCATGATTTAAGCACGTGTTGCACGCTGCCTTTGCTAGTTTGTTTGACTGCATCCCTTTTGGTTTCCATGTTTTTTTCTTCTGTGTAGTTTGAGCAGTTGAAAGCTGCAAGGAATCGCACACTGCTGAACACCATGTGTCATCGGTTGATCCGGGTTCCCATATTGGATTACAATCATTGCCATTCTACTAGGTAGAATACATATGAATACATCATAAGAGTCTCGATTATAGCAGATCGTATTTCCGCTAAATGTTATCCAGGATCCATAATATCTATATATATATATATGTCTATGGTCGGTCTTCATTCCTCTATATCACATATAATATAAATGATTATATAATATTATATATAAATTATAAATGTAAAATAGTATAATGTATATCATATAGATGCAGTGTAGCACCATTTTCCACCATCAACCACCACCATTTTCAGCTGACGCCTCCATGAAGCTGCAGCGCAGGGTAAACTCGGTGTCTTCCATGCTGGACTCGATGTGATGAAACACCTGCCAGGGCCATGGCAGTTTCAAGATATTTCAACATGGGTGTGTCTGAAAATAGTGTACCCCTAAACCCAATGGCTATAGTGTATGATAATTGGCTATCATTATTATAGGGATGGTTAAACCCATTTTGTTAATGATCATTATCCCTATTAAATGGCTATAATTGGGAATATACCCTATTTTCAGACAAACCCACATGGTTTTTGCATCAGGATGCTTTCACATGTTCTTGCCCCAAAATAGGTTTTTCCAGCAGAATTTCTCGAAACCAATTCTGGAAGGAAACAAAGCAATGGGATACCAACATGGTCCAATCCCAGCTGCAGGGTATCAAATTCATCTCCCTCTGGATTTGGAATCGGATTCAAGAACTCATTGACACATGTCAGTACCAGTCTTGCTGATCCTTTCCTGCAAACGAGTGCTAAAACCAAGAAGTCAAATCACACGACAATGAGGAAATACTACAACACGGTGCCACTGCTGACTTTAAACCAAAAGAGGGGTGTGCGACAGAATGGCACATGATGCCTGTTGCGCGGCCCTCGGCACAATTCCGTGGAGCTCCAGCCTAAACTTTCACCCCGCTGCGTGCGAAATATGCAAATAATTTGCAGGAAGGAGAATGGCCAGCTATTTACAGTAAGGATATAATATATATATATTAATATATACGTATTATATATATTATATTATAATATATGAAAATGGCCGAACTAGAACGATTCCAAAACCTCCCAATGAATTCCAAACTGCTACATCTACCATCTGAGCCAACTGCACCCTGAGATACCCCGAGGCTTTGAAAGCACCCACTGAAGCACCACCTTTTCTGTTGCATAATATTGCAATATGTTAGGGTCCTCAGGCCGCAACACGTTTTCTGTTGCACTCTCACCTTGGAGGCCAAAGGATACGTCCAGCAGAGAAGAACCAAATACCAACCTGAAGCGATGACTGATCTAAGTTGATCCAAGAGTCACAGTCACAGCAAACTGTTGAGAGCTGCGCCATACATGCTGTATGTCTTTCCGGAAGACTGGCCGCTTCAGATTGGGCAAGTCTGGTGAAATGTTGAATTCCGGAGCACTTTTGCATTCTGTCCATGTTTTTCCCACCAAAATCGCCGGGAGCACTGTCTGCCCGTAAGCCAGGACGGTGCCATTGTATCCATTTAGAACATCCACTACCACAGGTTTTCCGACCTTGCAAGACCGCAAGAAAAATAGGTTTGTGCAAGAACATGGATTAACAATGGGAGGAGAAACCACGAGAAACCACTAGTTGGGGTATACGGTATACGCCGATTTTGGGACATACTGGCATACTCAAAGAAACTCAAAGACATCAAAGGACCCACCCGAAACAAAGTGACATCATCTCAGCATAGAAAGTTCACGAATCTGAGATCGCTGCGTGTTCAAAGACCTGCTCTTGACTTGCAGCCTCAGAAGAACAAGTGCTGGGGTTGGTGGTTTCAAGCCAATCCGAAAAAGGACTTGCTGAGTGATATTTAAAAGTGCGAAAAAAAAAAAGAATAGAAACCCGCAACCAGACACATCCCTTGCAGTGCCGCAATGACAACCACCGGCAAATTGTTTTCATTGCCAGATTCAACGGCCTCTGCAAATGTGCGGCTGAAGTCAAAGCAGTAGGTACCATCTACTGACTCCACCTCACTTCCAATGAATCCAGGAAATCCAGACATAGACCTGGAAATGATGCATACCATATCATACCATTAGAAAGCTTCGAAGCAAGACTGTTCCAATGGTGTTCTGGGGACTCTGGAGATTTTTTGGGGACTCTGGGACAACGGCGCTTTTGCCATTTGGAAGGATGCAAAAAGCGGTGTGATCTTCCAACACTCGAGGCCTGGCCAGGACATGTCACCCAACCGACAAGGCTTGGCAGCCCACACTGAGCTTTCGCACCGAAATCGTACGACCACTTGAACCGGAATTCCTCGAGTCCTGCGGAAGCCGATGGAAGCCGTCTCTGCTGATGAAGATTTTGGAAATGTGTCACCAAGATCATTGAACAGACAGTTTACTGTAGGTAGTTAGTGCAAATTGAACTGGAATGTATCACATCTGCCTATCAAACATGCGAGAGAAAAAAATCCAACAAGTTGACTGGCCACAAAGGTTGCACTTCAATTTGCCCTTGGATCTTCACAAATGCTCAGCTTCCAATTTTCCCAGCACAAAATGCCCCACATACTTCCCTACAAGCCTCGCCCCTTGCAGGTTAAACCCGGTTTGGCGAAAGCATGCGGAGCTGGCAATTTGTTGAACCAATTCTATTCCAGACTTGGCGCCATCACCGTTTCAAAATACATTCCCCAAATGGTTTCGGAGATTTCACGTTACCATCTTGCTCTGGGATGTAGCAAAAGCAGTTTCTAATAGTTTCTACTGTTTACTCTTATGTGCATGAAATGGTTGCAGGTGCTGCAAAAGACAGGCCTTCACCAAACAAGGTGCAGGTAGAGACGAGACATCTTTTGAATCTTGCGTCTTGACTCTTGAACTTAATGATCTTAATGAAGGTAAGGGAATTTGAATCAAGAAGGCGGATTAGGGGCGTTGGACTTATCCGAGTAAGTTGTGACAGAGCATTTTGATCCTTACTTTCTTCAAAACTAGCCGCAAGATAAGACTGTCAAAGCAAATGATGTTCATTTTAGTTGCGTTGGGACGAGTCAGCCATCAACCAAAAGCTTGCGTGTGTGATTATGCGTGTGTGTGTGTGTGTGATTAACTGATTAACTATATGCATATGATGTGGAGTGACCGCTTCAAAATCTTCAAAGAAACTGTGCATTTTTTTCTCATCGCCTCTGAAAGTTTGCAAAGTGTTTAGAACGTAGGACATCGTAGGACCATGTCTGAACGGACCGCTTCCGGATCCGGGAATTACACCTGCAGCTTCAGCCATTTTTGGTAAATGATGTAAATGGTCACCCGGAGGAACCAGAACAGACCTTGGTTGAGAAGACTCGCACGTTGCAGATAGCTCGTTCAGCTGTGACTGCCTGGACCAAAACAGCGCGAACATCGTTACAACCCCGAAGAAAGGGTTCTTGCAAATGTGCCACGGTGTCCGGATGTGTCCAGCATGCCCAAGCCTTTTCCCATCCTTGTTCGAATTGTGCGGTCTCCAAGCTCTGCTGGACATGCGTTTGCTGCAAACTCTTTAAACGGAGCAGCTCCCGCTTTGATTTCTGTACATTTATGAGCCTTGCAATAGTCTATTGTCCCATCTATCGGACTTCTGCCGAGCTAATACCAGGCTACGTGTGAAACTCTCCACTGTTTCAGCCTTGTGCTGATGGCTGTGGAAGATCCGCATAGGAAGTGCCCGTGAACTGGAGCAAGACGGGCAACACGAAGCATATGTAAACGCTGCCCAACAGAATTGCTGTGACATTCAAACATAAGCCGAAGGAAACCATTTGGCCAATAGGGACCCTGCCACTTGAATAGACCACCATATTTGGGCCGCCAGCCATAGGCAGCATGAAGGCGAAAGATGCAGCAAAGGACACTGCGAGCAGCAGCTGTACTTGATTGTAACCCATATGATGGGCAGCTGTTACGATGATGGCACCGAAAATGTTCAGGGTCGACATGTTTGACACAATCTCTGTGACGAATGCAACCACTGTCAAGACCAAAACGATAAATAAAAAGTCACTGAGACCCAGTGTCTGCAGACTTTGAGCGATGAGATCGGCCAAGCCAGATGCAACTGTACCGTGAGCAATGAGAGATCCACCTCCGAAGACAAAGAGAATCTCCCAACTGAAGTCCTGTTTTACACTCTCCCAGTCTAGGATGTAGCTTGGTCGCTGACCCTTGCAAATAGACAAGCAGCGATCTTCCCCCAGACAACATCTCAACCAAGAAGGTAGCCATCGACCACATGGCAGCACAAAGAGTGGAAGGGTCAGCAGCAGTCCAATCGAACCGCTGTTCAGCTGTGTAAGCCCTAGCCAGTGCTTCCAGCCCGGAAATTGATCAATTCGAGAGGCTGTGAACCACAGCAACATTAGGCAACACAAATCAACCAGTACTACCATTTCTTCAAAGGATACCTTCCCCATGCGCTGACGCTGAAGAAAGGCAGCAGCATCTATCACGACCTTTTCTGAGCTCGTCCAAACAAAGGTTGCACAGGCAATCAGATAGGCAGCCAAGAGCAAAGCTGCAGATAAAGGCAGTGCAATAACGCAAAAGGTTGCAAAGGAGAATTCTTGCTGTTCTGGCCAAAAATCCTGGAAGAGCGTCATGAAAATCCCATTGGTTGGAGTTCCAACAGGCGTTGCCAGTCCACCAATGGTGGCAGAGTAGCCAATGGCCAAGAGCATGCCACTCTGAAAGCGCGAATGCCTGTCGTCGATTGACTCCTGGAAGCTCTTGACCATGGGCAAAATACACAGCATCGCTGCAGTGTTGGAGATCCACATGCTCAAAAGCCATGTGCAAAGCATGAACGCAGCCATGTAGAGTTCCACTCTGCCACCCACTTTGGACAGCATGACATGCACAAAACGTGTGTGCAAATTCCATCGCTCAATTGCGAGGCCTAGAAAAAAACCAGCGATGAAGAGAAAGGATACTCCGCTGAAGAAGTGCCCTGCAAGGGAAGAGGCTTTGACAATCCCAAAGAGCGGATACAAGGCCATGGGCAACAAGCTGGAGACTGAAAGCGGCATCACTTCTGTCACCCAAAACAAAGCTGTGACAAGCAGAACTGATAATCCTTTGGATGCATCAGGATACCTGGGGTCCAGCTCCAGAAATGGAAACAGAATGAGAATCAGCGTAGCTGTGGCCAAAACTATTATAACTTTTCGGCCACCAGGTAGCTGGTCGGGTGCCTTTGACTCAGCTTCATCTTTTGCGTCATCTTTGCTTTCTAAATCAAATGGGCTTGCCCCAATGGAAGTCAGATCTTCACGTGGGTCCCGTTTGAAAACCATTGGCGCAAGACGGCCAGTCTACCAAATCTCTATAGCAACTCTTGAGCCCAATCAGAGATGCTCAAAACTAATGCAGTGCATTAAACATGCTGATTCTGTACAAAAGACTTTGCAAATATTACAGTACTGACAAGGTCACGATCTGTCTGTGTGCGTCTGTAATTTCAACACAGGTGTGCCAAGCAGCAGTTTGCTTCCAGTCTACATTTGGCACGGTACAACATGTGCGCAGTCGAAGGCACCTTGCTGTCGGCTCACTCATGGAGAAGCTGTCACCTTGGGCCCAGGAATGAATACAGTAACAATGACAGCTTGGGTGTCAAGTGCCAAAGATGATGACATGGCGTTGCAAGCTTTGTAAGCTCAAGTCATACATTGACTCCAACGTTCAATTCGGATGTCAAGAAAGTCTCAGAGATGAGCTGTGAGAGAGGCGCCCTCTCGGAGTCCATACTTTGCCAGACTCCCTTGCAACCTCAGCAGGAAAGTCTACATGGTGTGATAGGTGGGTTTAACATCCTCAGTGGACATCCGTGGGTTTGACCGAGGATATCGAGGTGACTTTGGTCCCAAACAATGGTTCCGTCCAAGCTTTGAGGCCTTACAATCGTCAACTGCCAAACGGCAAGCTTGATTCACTTGATGGGCTTTCTGCATAAGATGACTGCATGATGAGATATGAAGACTGTCTGATGTGTGAGATCCAAACCAGGACGTCATGAAGATCACTGAGATATGATGTATTGGGATTACAGTCATTGGTCCCAGCCTGCTCATGCGAAAACTCGGGAGAAGCGCTGAGGCAAACACATCATGCAGTCCAGGTTGGAAACGCTGACATGACTGGGCCTGGAAGCCTCCCCAAATTGGCAAAACCCCAATCGAAACGGAAGCCATGGAGGAAATGGATGGAAATGGATGGAAAATCCGGAAAGACAAAAGTGCAGAGAGGGTCAATCCGCTGGCCTCGAAACCAAGGGGACGAACCAGCAACAACTACGAACAACTAGGGATCAAAGATCAGAACAAGTCCTGACATCTGTAGACCACCTTTGCTTAACTGGAACAAGTGGAATAGGTTGGCTGTCTGAGAGCTGTTGCATTTTGACCAATCTCAAGTCCCTTCCAAACAATCCATTGAGATTCTTATGTGTCTAAACTTTGCTACAGTGGCGGCATCTCTGAATGAAGCCAACACTTTCCATGCGAATGGAAGGGATCAATTATGAAACATTATGTCAATTATATAACTATCACCAAATGGCTCATGTTCAGCATGTTACACTGACTCTCCCCAGCGAGAGTCCTGCGCTTGATTTGAGCCACAGCTTAAGCTCGTACCATGCTGTGCTGACAACACTGAGCTACGTGTGCTTGTCATTGTTCGTTCCATACATTGGAAACTCATGGAAAACAAGAAAAACGGCAAGACAACTCCTACTAGTACCTCTAGGGTCTACAATCAAGTGCCTTTATCTCTGGTTCCAAATCTACTGAAATATATTGAAACCACAGGCGCAAATACCACTGCCCGTAAGGGTCTGACTGTGTGTCGGTGTGGTCAGTGTGCGCCTGTGGCACATCCCGAGATTCCAACGGAGCATTTGCCGCCTGGGATCGCTGGCGTTGGAGATAGAAGCGTCGAGCCACTAGCTGCTAAGCATGATATTTGATGATATTTGATGATATTTGATGTTTGATGATAGTTAATGAGATCTGATGATTTGATGATAGTTGGAGAGCTACAGAATGTGCTTCAAAGATCTTCAGAGCATCTTCAAGTTCACTGCTAGGACATCGAAGTGCAGAACTTGCCTGACTCTTCCTGCGGCAAGCCTCGACATTGCCCCCATTGACACAACATCCACCAAGCCAGCCCTGCCAAAGAATGAGTGACGAATGTTGACCGCCTTGACGACATCCAGAAGCTCCAAAATGCTGCGCTCAACCTCCGCAGTCTGACCAAATTCGTGAAGCTGATGGACAAAAAAAAGGACACCGAGATTTAATTCGTGCACTTCGTGCACTTCGTGCCTCATCATTCAAAGCAGCTGTCTCTGCCTCGGAATCGCAGCAGAAAATGGATTGTTCACCTGGACGCATCCCTGACCTCTCCAAGCAGCCTGCCTTGTCAAACTCGGCAGCATCTATGTGCTTGCCGTCTTCGTCTTGGCTGAAATACTTCTGGCAGGCTGAACTGAAAGCTGCATCACAGCTGACTCTACCAAAAGTAACACACCTTGATTTGAGCCACCGATGATCCGTTCATTTCGTAACAACTTGGACCCGGACTGCGTGGGCCGAGATGGTCAATCTGCTCCAGCGACTTGCTCTTATCCTAAGCGTTGGGTTTGCAAACTTCTGGCTGCAGTGAAAATTATCGCATAGGGGTTAGGAATGGTTAGGAAGCTATGGTATGCTCCAACGTTATCGCATCAGCAGATATCAGCAGTACATCAAAGCAATGAAAGGTGTCACGGGGCTCGCACCTCTTTCCTGCGCACCACAGGGTCACCCATCTGCTGCGCTGGAACAGTCGAGCGCCCCTCAGCGCAAGAACTTGACTTTTCCAACTGAGCTTGTGAGGACTTGAGCATTTGAGCTTCCAACAAAGCTGGCAACGCCATCTGCCTAAGTCAAGTGCCACAAGACGAAGCCAAGAGGTGACTTGAACTGCAAAGGAGTTGCCTTGGACATGTCCAAACTCCAGATGCAAAAGCTTGGCTGCTCGCAACGCTAGGTGAATTCAGTGCTGTCGACTCGGATGCCTGGAAGCATTTTAAGGTTTTGTTTCAGGGCGGAGTCTGCAACCCTTTCAACAAAAGTTTTTTCATGTCATGAAAAAGATGTGAATATATGAATATTATAAATTTGATTAAATTTGTATCCAAACTTCCAAACTTTCCTGTGCAGGCCTCCTGCTCGCTCTGCCACGACCGAGCAGAAAAAGACTGGTCTGGGTCTCAGCACATATTTCAGCTCATATTGACAACATTTGACAACATTGTGTTATCTGTAGATCATGGTTTGCACGATTGACCTCTTAAGTTTTTGCAACTGACCCTTCAAGCTTGCATAATTGGCAGTGTGTCAAAACCTTGTACCCCTGGTGAACATCAAAATAGCTGGTAAATGGATGTTCATCCCACTAAAAATGGTATTAGTAGGTATTGATCCATAGCCAATTGACACCTCAATAGTGCGCAATTTCACCAAGCTCCCCACCGGCAGAGTGAGCAGAAGGAGGTCCCGTGCTTAGCACCGCTGGCCCCAGAGGCCAAGTCTCCACGGAAGCCTTCGGTCCGACCAGGGCGTTTGGTTGTTACACCTATGTGGTGTCCAAAACCA
Organism: Cladocopium goreaui; assembly: GCA_947184155.2. Taxonomy (NCBI): domain Eukaryota; class Dinophyceae; order Suessiales; family Symbiodiniaceae; genus Cladocopium; species Cladocopium goreaui. The sequence continues at coordinate 208,022 of CAMXCT020000354.1, read as the reverse complement.
TCCAAAACACCATAGAACATCGCTACATGCAAGACGTATTCTAGTATTTCTCAAAATGGCTCAAAATGATCCACCCAAAAGCATTCACTGAAGAATATATGATAAAATATGATAAAATACAAAAAGAGCATCTAAGAGCGAGATATGGCCTATGGGTCCATTATGGTCCAGCCAGGTACCCCAACTTTGATCCAAATTATGATTGGGCCAAGCCTCAGAGACACTTCCGGTCTCAGAAGGGTCCTCCTCCATAGCTTCCGAGTGTCATCGAGGTCTCCCCAAAATGGTGATGAACAAATGATTTATCCAAAGCAAGGGTTGTTTGCCATAACCAGTATATACATGTATATACCATGATAATCCATTATAGATTTCAGACTTATTACAGATCTTTATAGAGCACTTCCAATTTGTTTCCAGGCTTCTTGGAATTGCTTGTGCCTGCTTTTCAAGGTTCCCTGAGTTCAATTGCAGCAAATAATTCCATCCCCACGCTGTGGCATTCGCATTCTATCCTCCGTTGAAAGGAGATGACAGGTTCATGTTTAGAAAATGTTGGAAATTTTGAAAGAAACTACAGTAAATGAAAACAATGTCGACCTCAATATACCTCAATACTCCAAAATCTGTGGCCACTTATCAACTGCGAAGTCCATGGAAAAATGTTGAACCTTCGAAGGTTGCTGTACAAAAGATACTTGGCTTCTGAAGCTGTAAAAGCTGCAGATTCATCACACATCAAGAAACATTTAGCTGAGAGAAGATCCTGTCGTGGATCTCCAAAGTTCACTCCTGTCTGAATTCATATTGTTTTCAGCGTGACCTACGTGTTTCGCACTGACCATGTATGTCACGGGAGAATTGGCAAGTACCGTATTATTTTCTTCCGCATTGCAGGCAGGATTTCTGTACAAACGAATTCACTGAATTTGGACATCTGCGAGGAATGCGCTTCCAAAGGTCTGCTCAACCGTTTGGGATGCCCAGACTTCACGAATTGATGCAATTTGCAAAGGCTTCATCTCACTCTGCAGGAACCTTGGAAGATTGAGGGTGTTCCTATTTCAAGTGAGCAGTGTTCAAAACCATCAACATCCCTCAGCCCCTCAGCCTCATTTCAGATCATGGATGATAACAACCCCAATCTATTGGATAGTATAACCGTATAACCCAATGTATTCCCCTGCAATCATCGAGCAACAGGGGGGTTGAAAACGCCGTCACAAACAACATAGCTGAGCGCCCATGCCTTGCGAGTCTCTTTGCCTCGAACCATCCTTCGTGTGGCCAAAACTGCATTTCGTCGCTGAAGAGAGTCATCCAATTCAATTTGATTGACACTTGGGTACTGAACAGGAAATCTGGGACGGCAAACAGCGTACTCCTTGAAGTGCTTCAGCATCTCGAAGACACTTCCACATTGCAATGATCTTGGATCTGCTGGCTGCCTTAGCAAAAATTGGATGTCATGAGGTGCAACCTGAAAGAAGAACAATCTCAGCATATCCCAATGATGGCTTTGGAACAAACACTGCATGGTTTTAAAAAAATCGCCAAAATGGTCTTGCGCGGGGTGAGCCGCAAGCAAATCCCATATCTAGAAATAGAATCCTATCGCATTTTCGGCAAAACCTTGACCCTAAGCGACAACCCAAAATCCATTCGAAATAGTCAGCCCCCAGGCGGTGCGTTCGTGGAGCCGCAAGCAGGTTCAGCGGTCACCTGCAAGGTTCAACGAAGGTATAAGATTTCAATCACTTTTCGATCACATTTATGTACATTCTAGCAACATTCAATTGTTTGAGATCTTTGACTGAGATTTTTCTGTATTGAGTTTGCTCTTACTTGCCTCATTTGCGGGATTCTGTCTGCTGAGAAACAGTTGAATCACTTCTCTGGCTGGCATAGCCTGGCATGTTTGCGACGCCGCTTAAGCGGCCAAGTTTGGCTTCGCAAACAGTTTCTGGTCTCAGCAAAATCCAATGGAAATCTACAGGAAGGGCATTCCTCAGTTGTAATTTATAGCCCCATCTCACCATATCTCATCTAATTATATAATATTACATCTCAAAGTGTCATATGGAACAGATACTGTTTCACGCTCCCGCAGCTTTCTTTTTCCACAGCTATGCCTATGCTCAGTCAATTTCACCTGCAATCCTCAGGTTTGCTTTGGGTCGTCACTGTCGTGACATGTACATAGCCCCAGACCAGTTTCGCCACTGGTCAGCTGCCTGGCAACCCAGGCTGGAACCTGCTCTGCAGGTATCACCCGTCCCTTAACCTAAGGGAGGGTAAGCCTCTCCTGGTCACCCCAGGAGAGGATCCCCGATAGAGGCTATGGACTCGCCTGCCGTGCAGGCTCCCCTAACCTAGGCGGACATCTCCACGGGAGGTCAGCTCTTAGGGTTGGGAGGGTGGGGAAAGAAAAAGCAATGAATGCTATTTTGGTTCAAGTTTACTTGAGCCAAAATGATAGCATTCATTGAAGCACTTAAAGACGATACATGCACACCCAAGCCTGCCAAACTCAATGCATGGGTACATCTCAAAGTGTCATATGGAACAGATACTGTTTCACGCTCCCGCAGCTTTCTTTTTCCACAGCTATGCCTATGCTCAGTCAATTTCACCTGCAATCCTCAGGTTTGCTTTGGGTCGTCACTGTCGTGACATGTACATAGCCCCAGACCAGTTTCGCCACTGGTCAGCTGCCTGGCAACCCAGGCTGGAACCTGCTCTGCAGGTATCACCCAATGCACTAAACTCCCAAAGCACTAAAGGTATTCGAAGGTGAGAATGACAGCGACAAAAGGCAGCTGGAAAAAGATTGTAGGGAGGTACGACGAATGAAATTCAAAACCATGGCATCGCCACCATGGATCATCAACTCCAAGTCGGCTGATGTCATCAGCCCAGTTGCTCTTGCTCTGGACGTACTCCCAATACCCTTGGGCTCGCAGTGCAAACAGAGCTAGATGGATCAAATGACCTAGCTTCGCTAAGTCGGCATTGCTAGAACGTCCTCTCACTAGCGTCATAACTGCTGCCACATTGTCCAAAAACCAGAGGCCGTGACGGTTTCGAAACAGGTCAGGTCTTTCGACTAAGGCGTAGAGCACCATGGAGAGTTCCAGTTGGGCGATGTGTGTCTCTGCAGGCTGCCATAACGTCTGAAGCTCTGCACAATTGTTGGCGACAAAACTGTGACGAATTTGTGATCCGTCTGGTTGGAAAAAGATCAGGTGAAAACCACCCGAACCAGGATTGTCTGCTTCGACCGCTGCATCAGATGCCGCAAGGAAGCGCAGATGATCCAGGTGTAGTACGGGAAATTCCCGCTTTGGCTGAAAGCGCATGACAGCTTCGATCACCTCGAAGCATGCTTCAATCTCCGGGGTCAAGGCGGTTGTGGCTTCATCTTGTCTGGCTTTGATCGCCATAAGACCGCCATATCCCACTCGGCCGTAGATGCCCTGTTCCAGGAAGTTTGCCAGTCCATACAGCTTCGCTGCTGTGCCTCGGCTGAAATGGCCAGTCGCCCTGGCAGTGGTTAACAGATCACGTACTTTGTCGTGGAGACGTTCCCGAGCCCAAAATCGTACGTGCCCTGTTTGGTTGATGCAACTGAGATCACGGGTCAATCCTAAGAAGGTTCCTGTGCTCTGCATGGGCTGTTTCTTGTCCTCGGCGAAGGGGGAGCCGATCAGGGAGCACAACTGGTTCATCGCCCATTGGCCAGAGCCTTTAGACGACCGCAGATCTGTGATGGTTGCATCATCAAAATAAAGGGATGTCAAAACTCTGCAAAAACGCCTGGCTAGCGCCTCCAGCAGTCTGGAAAATCTGTTGAAAGATGTGACTGCAAGCGGAAGCCCAAAAAGCAATCCAGCATAGACTTGGTATGCAGGGGTTTGCCATTCGTGATGGTACCAGACCACCACACACCCCAAACTTTCCTGCATTGCCATAGGGCAGTACCTGTATGCTGAAGGTAGATCTTCCTGTCCTGTCTCCCAGGCATCGTGGGCCAGGAAGTCTGAAGTCTCTTCCTCCGTCCAACGATGCATTGCCAGACGAATATGTTGTGCTGGGCGCAAAGGACTGCACAGAGTGAGCTTGTTGGCATCGGATGATAAGGCTGATTGCCCTCCAGTGTCCCCATTGTCGATCACTCGTTGCTTGCCCGAGCTTTGGGTGATCACACAACGTGGAATCAACCTGCGCGCCTTGTTGCCAATGAGCCTCAGGAAGTCTGGCCTTCTCAATGGTGACGTGCAAAACCCATTGGCTGCATCCTCCAACGATTGTTGCAGCAGGAACTCATCGTCCTTGCCTGCTCGAAGCTGGTTCAGAATGTGCTGGTTGTGCTCTTGCCATCCATTCAAGACATCAGACATGCTGATCACCTCAGCTGGTTGTTGGGGGAAGATTCCATAAGGTGGTGCGTACCCCACTGCTGGTAGTCCACGGACTAATCTAAGCCATATGGGAAACTCGTGTCAGCCCATGATGTCAGCAGCATAAGCAATGCGATGAAGCCCACATCACGATGCCGTGTAACCTGCTGTATGGCGGGCTCTTGAAAAGACCTCAAGTGGAGGGTCACCCCCTCCCAACGTCTCTTCAGCTCTCGCATGGCTCCTACTGCATGCTGCCGCCATGGTCTCAATGGTTGGCCAGGGGCTGCGTAGGCGTCGGCAACGAACTCCAGGTCCAAATCTGCCACTGGGAGATCTTCATAGGGCAGTGGTTGTTGAGCTCGTTGTAGGGCTTGGTTGAAATGGTCATTGGGGTCCAAATTGAATGGCAGAAGGGGCGGCAATGCTGCTCTGTGTGTCATCGCGCCCACTTGACATCCGTCCCCAATCCGTGCAAGCTGCCTCACGGATCCGGCCGCCAGATGCGGAACCAGGGGACCATCCCAAGCTTCTCCTCGAGCTGCCAGCCAAGCCGCATAAGAGCAGAAAGGTGGGCTATTGATGAGGTCTTCAACCAAGCGCTTCCTGGCTCATCATGGGTAAGGCCATACCTTTAGGGATAGCCTGGATCCCCTGCAGCAACGCTACAGTCCGGCTCCACTTGCCATCTGTGCCCCTTTGCGCTGGGTCACCCCCAGGTGCTGTGGCGTCGAAGAAAAGGCCGATGAGCATATCGGCTTCGCATAATTGCTCCATGGGGCAATCACATGCCAACTCCATGCCATCGAGCTCATGCAAGGCATCCCACAAAGGTGATGTCCTGATGTGGACAATGTACCTGGCTAGCCATTCTCCTGCCTCACAATTGTGTCCTGGCGTCCATGGTGACTTCCACTTGGTTGTTGACAGTCGATGATGAAAACTGCCCCGGCCAACATAGAGGGTCTTGCGTGGCAGACGGTTGTTCTCGATCATGACATCCTTGACAAGCTTCCTGACCGGTAACCCCGGCCGTTCGGCTCGCAAGGCTTCTGTCAAACCCAGCGTCACTGCTAATGGCGCCATTGCCCATTCCCGCATTGCACGCGGGTCCATGTCCAGCCAGTGCTCCCGACGCCCCACGGACATGAAGGTAGGCATGCGGGGCACATGCAGTTTGGCTAGTCCCGTGCGGACTGCCCACCAACTGGCCGACACTGCAATGGAAGGCTAGGATTGCCGTGTACTCCGCTTCTTCCTTGGAGGGGTAAACCCTTTGGCCACCAGATGTGTAGGGGGTCCATTCCTGCGGGTCATGCACATGGTGGCAATTGGCCGGGGGCCGGGGGCCAGCGTTGGATCTCTTCCACATTGTGCCGCAACACTTGATGCTTGCAGCGTGCCCCGCCTAAAGTGCATGCTGCGTAGGCTGTGTCGAACCATTGGCCTGACTCCCACATGGTCACTTCGGTGGACGTCCACCAGTGCAGAGAACGGGCAGGGTTCTCACGCACGCTGCCTCCACCACGGTCCCGCAACTTCTGGATCTCTCCCAAGACGTAGTTGCAGGCCTTGTTGTCCATGTCGACTCTTCTGGCGTCCCGACCGGTGAGGTGGGGCAGGCCATCAGGGTAGACCTCTGACCGAAGAGGGCCAGGGGCTGGTCGCCCATCTTCGAACTTCCTGGGAATCTCCCTGGCCCTACTCTTTGTAGAGCAATCGATGGCTGCCGCTATGAAGATCGCCTCTTCAAGTTGGCTACTCAAGGATTGTTGCCTGCGCTCATCGGAGAGGTCATGGCTGGCATCCAACAACCAATCCACGGTCAGACATCGCCAGCCACAGCTGATGAAGGCTTTGGTAAGGGGGGCATTGGGACCTGCCATGAGATCCGCCATAAGAGGTCGCCCCTCTTGCGGCTCTTGCCCATCTGACCCAAAAGAGGCAGCCGCCTCCTCTTCTGGGGTGTGTCAACGCTTACCGGTGCAGTTCGCCGCCCCGTGGTTGAAAGCTCCACACACCCGGTCTTTCCTGATCACTGCTCCACATCGATGGGCCCCTTGAGGACAGGGCTTGGCCTTACAACCTCCTCGTTGGAATTGTGGACAAAGCTTTGTGCCATCCTTCATTGCTGTCGCCACGGACTTGCCGTTGATGGGCTTCCCCAACTTCAATGGTGATGTGCTTGGTGGCACTTTAGATGGGCTTGCAGTTGAAGCTGCGGTAGGTGCCGTGCTCTTCTTGTCCGGGGTAGACGGCCCTGGTGCCGACCAATGTGCGTCCCTGGAGGTGTAGACCTCGCTGATCACCTGGCCCAAGCTCATTGTAGATTCACGGAATCTAGACACCCATTCACTGCGTTCCTCCACATCTTTGGACTGGAGCCATTGCATGCGCTGTGACATGGGCAAACCTGCCACACTGCGCTTGGCTCGAAAGTAGTATTTGTAGACGACGTCCATGGGCACATTGACAAACTTGACCGTGTCTGCTCCCAAGTTGAGCTCCTGCGCTGCGTCTGGTGCTCCGGTCGCCCCAGAGCACCCTGCCATGGCATAAGCCAGCATCAGGGTAAACAGTCGGTCGAGGTAGTTGTCAACATCATGGGTCACCACCTCCTCATCCTCGCCGTCTTCCAGGAAGAGCCCTTCGCTAAGCTTGCGCTTCTTCTGCGATGTGGTGAGCTGGAATTGCAGGGTCTTGACTCGCCATATGTTGTAGACGCAGAGCATGCGCTTCTGCATTTCTCGGGCTACCCTAGAGATGGTGGTATCTGCAGGGTGGATCTCTGGGGGGAAACGCATCTTGTAGCGCCTCCAGAACTGCTGCTTGGTGTCGCGCAGCTCGGTCTCCCCGAGCATGGTATCCAGGTCCGACAATGCGATCTTGGATCGATCCTGCTCCACTTGACGATAGTAGAGTCCCACTGCGGCCCATGCTCTGCGGACTCGAGCTGTCATCAGCAGTGTCTTGTCCCCCAGGCCCAGCTTGGCCACCCATGTCTCGATGGTTTGCTCACAGGCCCATAGAAACCGAAATTCTTGCAAACTCTCAACGCCCAACCGGATCAGGGCTTCCACTACCCCATCATCCAACGAGAAGTTGTCACCCAACTTCCTAAGGATTTCTTCTGGGGAACCCTTTTCCAGCGGGACTTTGTCAGTCTCCATGGCCTTTTCTTGAGGACACCCCTCTAACTAAGGCCCAGGGATCCCCTCCCTTTGACTGAAAACTGCGCCTCGGGTCTCCCCCGTGCGGTGCGCTGGGACAGCCTGACATGACATGAAAAGAAAATGACAAGTGACACAAAACATTACTACAGTGAGACATGTGCACAATTAACTGCCGTGTCTTGACTACGCATGACATCACCTTCATGAAGTCACATGGCTATGGTGCACCTGACCCTCTGGAGTCCCCCTCCCAGGTGCAACTGTGCTACATGCCGAAACAAAGAAAGTGCAACAAGGAAAACATGAGGGCAGCAACCGTCAACTCAGTGGAATACTCACTGTGACTCTCTCTGCCCTTCTTGTTTTTCTCTCGCGCTCAATGTCACTGCTGGGGGCGGTCATGCAGGCTGGAATGAAGTTCTTATCCAAGCCCCGAGCTGATGAATTCGGCTCTCCATGGCCGCAACGGGCCAGTGCTGCTAGATCAGCGCAAAGGCCAAAAATTCGGCTTGGTCATCCTAGGCAGGCGGCCACCATGACGCTGGCGCTCGACGGAGGCACTGGTCACACCAGGGGCGCTCCCATGCCAGGGCTTCGAAGATGTCGGTGGACATATACGGGTTCACCAGGCGTTTCGCCTTCCCGTCAGCCTGCTTGTGCTGGCACAGGGTGATGCCGTCCTCGACCGTGACATGGGTACTGGACCGATCTGTGGCTGCATACCCCTGCGGCTCAGGATGTTGTGTTCCCACCGCGGTATCCTGGAACGTCTTGTGCAGCCACTTCTTCATGCCTTGGTCACGGATCACCTTGTTCAACTCTGTGTCCCGGCGGCTCTCCACGAAGTTGTTGGCATCCTCAATGGTCTCTCCTGCCAGCAATGCGCGGCAGAGGATGCCTAAGAAAGCACCTCGGTGTCGCCCCTTAATGCAATGCACCACGACGTTGTCCCCGTGCCAAACCGTATTCTTAACGGCAGGCCACACGTCTGTCCACTGCTCGTTGCGTTCCTGGCTGTATGCCGCCGCAAAAGTCATCAACTGAGCCCCCGGGAGGGTCACCCCCCCCCGGCTCTCAGGACCATGCGGGAAACAGCAGATTTGCAACGCCGTCTTGGGGAACCTGTCCACGGTCTGCCGCATTGGGAGCCCCGCCAGGTAGATGCCACCGCCCTTCCTGGACGTCCAGATGCAGGTTGGAGCTTGGGCCGTCCCTGAGCCGACACCCAATCGCTCCAAGTGCCTGTCCAAGGTGTCTTCCCACGGCCTTTCTTGGGCAGGGCTTTGATCTGAGGCTTGCCAGGGGCTGCCATGCGCTTCGGCGTGGTGGCTGAGGCCATGGACTTTGCAGCTGTCGCCAATGGCTTGGGTGTGGAGGCCATGGCTTTTGGAGGTGTCTTGGGGGCTGCAATTGCTGGTGCTTTCGGCGGAGTCTTGGGTGCAGCCTGGCCTCTAGCTTTCTTGACAGCTGTGCACATCACATCTGCGATCTCATCATCAGTGGCACCGCTCGCCGCGGTCCTCTTTCTGCCGAACGTGGCCTTCTCACCAACGGCTGCCGGCACGAGGGTCGCCGATGGCTTGGGTGCTGCCGGCACTGCTGTCTCGGCCATCACTGCTCGCTTGATTTTGCAGACGCCAGCGCCGTGCTTGCCGCCACATGCCCGTCCTGACTTTTGTAAGACGGCACACAAGTGAACTCCGAATGGACAAGCGTCTGCCGGATTCGGGCATTCGTCCGTCTGGAACTCCGGGCAAATGGCTTTGCCGTTCTTCAATGTGGCTGTCAGCACCTTGCCGTTGAGTTGGTCAGGCATCTGGGGTGTTGGTGCTTCGGCCTCCTGCCGGGCTTGCTGTGCAGCTTCAACAAACTGTTGTGACAGCTTGAGCCTCTTCTTCACATCCTGGAAGCTGTGTGCAGAGGCCCACATTGGTTGACGGTCTTGCCGCAACAGCCTGTCAGCTTCGGCTAAGCCGTGAGCACGGGCTGCATCTAGCTCTGCCTGCGGGATCGCCTCCCACAGCAGGTTGCTAGTCAGCTTTGCTGTAGCACCCCAGACCAGCGACTTCACCTTCTTGTCTTCTGGATTGTCGAGGAACACGGACATTTCCTGTTGCATCGTTTCTTGCACTTCGAGGATCGTCCAAGGACGCCCTTCGTCCGAAAAACAAAGGCCTGCAAGTCTTTGCCTCGCCGGTGCCAGCGTCCTATAAGCCTCCAGCACTTCTTTGGCCCAAAAGAAGCCATTGGCAAAGGTGGCCGGCACTGCAAAGTCGAATTCGAATCCTTCACGAGCATGCTTTTGTTTTCCTTTGGGGCATCTGCAATGGAGGAATGCGGCCGTGAGGCGTCGAGGTTCTGATCGCGCTATATGCGCATACCTCAAACAGCCAAACGACATGATCCAACGGGCCAGGAGAACTGACCACCTCTCATCGCCGACTGCATGCAACTCCACGATGCGGTCCTCTAAGGCTTGCACCAACGGCGGCTCCACCACAGGTGCTTGCCCACGCTGCCCAGTCGCCCTGGGTGTTGTGGGTACTTGCAAATTTCCCAGCTCTAGATCTTGGTCGGCATTCTTGTTCATCCACTTCAGGGCTTGGAGTGCACGTGCTGGGGCCGATGTGTGGTTCAGGAACTGATCCAAGTCGACCATTCCAGGAGGAGCGGGTCGCCCCCGACTCTCCAAGAAGGCCCTCAGCTCCAACCATGTGTTAACCACTCGGTCAATGGTCGCTTTCTCGGCGTCCTTCACCTTCTTTTCGGCGATCCTCTTGCACGTTTGCTTCCATTCGGCCCTGAGGGTGTCTGTCAAGATGCCAGCTGGCTTGAATGCGCCCATGCCCACAAACATCGACACCAAGCCGTTCACCCTCTTCTGGACGGCTTCACCCAGGTTCTTGTCGACGTTGACGGCTTTGGGCTTCTTTTTGTATATCGTCTTGCGCCAAGGGCGCAGAGTGACGGAACCCTTGGGGTTGTCCTCCACGACTTTGGCCCCCGCTGCAAGGAGTTCTTCCTCCACCCTTGCTCGCGTCTGCAGCCAGTCATCTGCGACGTGGTGACCGGCTAGTCCAACGACTTGATCGTAATCTGTGTAGGCATAGGCGAAGTCGTTGTCGTCCAGGAGGCCTTCATTCTCCCTCCATTGACGCGCCCGCTGTGCAGCTATCATCATCAACGAGTCGGCCGCTCTCCATCCTGGTGCAGGGTCACCCCCTGACGAAGATGAGGCTGCCGCCTGAGCTGCATAGTAGCCCTTGCCGCCTGATACCATGGCACTGCACCCTAACAAGATTGCTAAGGTGCGGAGAGCAAAAAGATGCTGCGGTGACTTCAGAGGTGCCTCCTCTGTCATAAAATCAACCTTCAGCAAACATCTTCTTACGTCCGCCACAAGTGCCGCATGGCTCTCGCCAAGTAAAGCAGGCACTACACATCCCGACGCAGCATGCCCAGCACACGCGCCTTGTAGGGTCTCCGCACTCTGTGCAGGCCGTGCCAAGTTGCAGCACACCCGCATCCTGGCTCTCCAGCCACCCACATAGCGCTCGATGAGCTCTGGCGCCCTCTCTCCCCCATGCTGGCCAGGGTCGCCCCCTGGGAGCTCTGGGGGGTCGGCGGGAGCTCATGCGGGCCCATGCATCTGAGCCAACTCCTCCATTGATCGAACATCTCTCCCAGGCCCAGTTGCCCAGCGTCACCCGCTGTGCACCTGAGCTGCAATCCATAGAGGTCTTGGGGCACGATGTCGGCTGCCACCTTGAGTTTTGTGTAGGCAGCGACCAGCAGCAGGTCCATTGGGTCCTGGTGCTGGTAGTAGTACGCTCAAGCATCCGCAGGCGCCACATCGTCCGGCAGCACAACTCCCCGGCTATTCCACAGGCCGAGCCACGGGAACTTGAACCCCCAACATGAGCTGCGCAGCGCTGGCAATCATCAATGCAACAGGGCAGCTTTGGCAGGGGGGGGAACAACTCAGAGTCCGTCCCAGTCGTGATGACGTAGGGGGAGTGCAACACTTCAATCCCATGCATCCAGCATGTGTATGCTGCCAAATCGGAGCCCTCCCTAGCCAGCCTTTCCACGTGGCCCTTGAACTCCAGGAAAGCAGCCGCATGCAGGATCTTCGCCTCAGTGGCTGCCGGGATATCGATCCCTGGGAGTTTGCGCTGCATACAAGGTCACCCCTTGTGTCGAGTTTGAACCAATCAATCGAGGTCTGGGAAGGTCACCCCTTACCAAGACCAAGAAAGAAAAAGCAATGAATGCTATTTTGGTTCAAGTTTACTTGAGCCAAAATGATAGCATTCATTGAAGCACTTAAAGATGATACATGCACACCCAAGCCTGCCAAACTCAATGCATGGGTATATATAGAATTATATATAATATATCCACCATACACCATAAATATCCATAAATCCTTAATTAACATCCCTAGGGCCTAGGGGGTCCCTTTCTGCGGCAGACAGCACTGGTGAGATCTTATGAACAGGCAAGGCAGACCCGTAGTGCAGGAGGCAAGTGCCGGAGGGCTGATGACACCAGGTAGTCTACCTGCAGGTTCTCGAAAAACGAGAATCTATGGACTGGTTGGAGGGAAAATTTACAGGAAGCCATTCGGAGACCCTGGGTTTTACATGGTTTTACTATATTATGTTTTACTAGTAATTGAGGTAAATTATCCCATCATCCACGTCTGTGTCACTGGAAGTCCTCTGGTTTTTGGGGCCTCGTCACACGCCAGATCTGCTCTTTCCATGATTGCTTCCACCTCGGAATGCAATGCATCCACTTTCACAGTAAGGAGCTTACAGAAACATCCGACGCCCTTGGCGATTGGCAATCTGTATTCTTGCCTCTGCAACTTGAGCCTGACGATTTGCATTATCGTATGGGTGTGAATAGTCTTTGGAGCTCATTCAATTGGCTTCATGCCTTGAAAAGAAGTTTCGTCTTGTTTGGAAAGACATGAGGGACTTTGAACTCGAAGCAAAAAGGCTGCGAAGAGGGAGCAAACTGCACCTCAAAAGCTTCTGACTCCACTTTTTCCATGGATTCCTCAGCGCGCCAAGTGTAAATTGGACATCTCAACATCAAAGTCCTGCTCAAGAACATGCTCAAACTCTTGCTGCCTTCTGTTCCCTGGTACTCATCTTACCAGAGAGGCAGAGAGAGAGAGAGAGAGTCTTCCAATCGCCCAAACAAATCACCGCACACGTACCTAGACTGCTGGTGTCAGTAAGTGTCAGACCAGCGAATCCACCTGCATTGTTTCTCTGAGGTGACAAGGGCCAGCAGCACCAACCATTCGATGGGTAAAGTGCTTTGTTTTGTGTTGAAACCTCGCACTTGCAGACTACCCAAAAAGTTTGATGCGCTGTTTGAGACAGAAGCTTTGTATGTTTGTATGTTCGACTGCACTGAGCCGAAGATGATGCCAAGAGTTTGTTTTGTTTCTGAAACGCCATGTCAATCAAGAACATTGAGCGGAAGGCCTATAGAGCAAAAGCATCCGCAGAAGGGTTGGACTTGCGTGCAAACAGCTTTTGCGTTCTACAGTGCAACTCTCAAGTCAACTTCAGCGAGTGGAAAGCATCGAGGTTCACCAAGCACAGAATATGTCTCTTTTGTTCGGAGCACACAGCCCAAGGGAATCATCGGTTTGCAAACAAAGTCTACTCTACATCGGAGCGCTGATTGTTGTCTCTCGAAGCGCAGCTGCAAAATGCTGCAGTCGCGAGTGAGCCATGTCCATGTTTCAAGTCAAGGACATGGCTGAACAAGTTTGAAGAAGCAGCAAAATGCTCTATTCATTGTTAACTCTTTCTCTTGAACATGTCTTATGGATTCTTATGGAAACACCTGCTACTTCACCCCACACTTCTCGAAGTTGCTTTCAACCTGCTACACAGCACTGCAACTGGACTTCCTACCAGTAGTTCTTTGCGAAATCGCGTTGCTTCTTTGCAGGGCTCTTACTCTTGGACTTCTTCTTCCTGCCCCAGCCACTGTAATTGGGCAGAGGCTCTGAAGGCATATATCTTCTTGGGGATGAGGCATCGTACACTGTCTGTGACTGCCATGGGTTGGCTGAACCTGAAGCTCCAACGTGCTGTAGCAGGGTGGACACAGACTGAACTGTCGATGTGTTGGATACCAAGTCAGTTGGGTCCTCATGGTTCAAACCGCTCAGCTGGTCCCCAACCATAGCTGCCATAGCTCTTGGAGAGTGCCTCCCTTCCAAACACATGGGCTCCAACAATACCTTGGCAGCTGCCTTGTTCATGGCCAGACCTGGTGGACATCCTGGACTGCCAGGTTCCTGCCTCGCTGCAACTTTCTGCAGAGCAGCCAGAATTTGACGTTTCTTGGGACTGTCGCGTCTGCAATCTTCGGGTGAGGGACTTTGACTGCCGTGATCACCATCTCTAATTTGTGCTGCATCCGAGGCAAGTTGGGTCTTCACAGCGACTTTCGGTGGATTTGGTGCTGCGGCTATTTTGTGCAAACCGGGCAAGGCTGGCATCTCTGCATCTACCCTGGCCAAGTGTGACGAATCACTACATGTGGCAGGCAGCGTTAGATCCAGTGCAAAGGGGGATCCTTTCGTTTGAACACAGCTGCATCGATCTATCAGAGTCACAGATGTTCTCCCAGCATCCTGTGAAACCTTCAAGCTGAAGCTGAGGACTCCTCTGACAGGACGATCTTTTTCCACATCCAGAAACGGAAATCAAACAAAATGGCGCAAGTCAAATCACACATTGATTTATGAATGCATCTGTCTATATCATGTATTATTATCATATCATATTGATTAAATCTCGAAATACTAACATCCCCCACACCCCCTGAGCCAAGTCTACCCCAGTCCTCTCTTGATATCCACTTCACTCTTCACCAGTGTTGTCACACAGCCAGGAACCGCCAGCTTCCAGCGGTTCAAATCAGGTCCTATACCTCCGAAAGTGGGCCCAGCGGCTTCCATTGCTGGAACTCGGCTGGGACATCGTAAGTTCTGACCCTGGGAGTCCCTTAGCTGAAGCTGGCAGCACACCAGCCAGCCTGGAGGGGATGACCCCAAGGTCTTGGTGGGCTCAGATTTTACATCCACCAGTTCCGTACAGCTGGGATCCGCATCTTGCCAGGTGGGATGGACACAAAGACTGGCAGCGTTGGCAAACACACGGATATTGCGTTTAGATTGCAAGGGATGCAAGGGCTTTTGCTCATCTATCCACTTGGCATGAAAGTCGGTCTGACCACAGCTTCGTCCAATCCAGGTGCTGCTGAATGCATGAGAGACAAGATCTCTCTCCATCCTCAGCTGCGAATCTTCTTCTGAGATGTTCCCCCCTAGAGTTGACAAAGACAGGGTGAAGTTTCCTCGGATTTGCCGGTCATTGGTGTCACCCTGTGACCTCATCTGCTCTGCAGACCCGCAGGGCGAGTCAGGTGTCACGTCCATCACACCCGTTATCAAAGAGATCACCAACTCTGCCCCCAGCCGGCAGTGCCACATTTGTGTCAGAGGGCACCAAATCACGTCATTTGTGGAGCTGGCCGTTGATGATCTGAATTTCAACTGGACTTGTTCAGGAAAATCCTTTTGAGCATTGGCTCATGATTGGGAGTCCCTCCGGAAGATCTGGGTGATGCCCAGGCATTGACATGTTTGCTTTCTCTTCTCTCCACCTGTCCCTCCCTGGAAGAAGGAACAAGAGGTTGCAGTTCCTTCTGTCGTGGGGCGTCGCGGAAGCTTCGTTTCAGCGTGGCAGTCTTTGAGGAAACGTCAACGCCGGTTTGACCGGCAATGGGATTTGAGTCTGTGAATTCTGCCCAACGGCTCTCACGTTGAGAGATCATGAGCTTGCCCAAACCATCTCGAAAGGGATTGGTCCATGGCGCAAATCCATATGTCTGAAGGAATCAACAAGAAAGTAGATTCACTGGCAGCCATGGAGCTTTTAGTCTTGCATCAAGATACCAGTTGAGAAGGGAAATATGATCAGGAATGTGCATCGCCTTACAAAAATAACCAAGCCGTCCCCCCATGTGGCTGTTGTCGTTGCCATTGTCGTAGATGAATGTAGATGGGTGATAATTTGTCCCCGAATAAGCTACGGGGCAGTCAAGTTCAATTCCAGATAATTCCAGCATGTTCAAAATTGCTGCTAGTCTGTTACATATATTTGGGAACCTGTAACATCTTTATGATGAATTGATGGTTGTAATTGTTCCGTCCTTATGTTGCTATGACCCTGTGACGCTTCTTGCAATCATGCTGCAAGTAGTTCGCAATACTTGAAACCCCACAGGAACTCCTCCATTGGATCGTCCAGGGATATTGGTTCGTCGCAAAAGGCTGCGATTCACTTATCCAAGGTCTTTGAGGCTTGGCGCAAACAAACTCCCGCCAGTGACTGGCTCCATGACGAAGATTGAGAGTACTTTTCTCTGCGCCACAACGCTTTAGTCACCACAAGTCGTTGCGGTCACACCAGATATGGCGTCGAATCCTCCAGCGAACCATAACGCGCCAGGGAAGTTTCACCAATGGTGACCATGTGACTGAGATGCAGACCATCGCTTGTGCCGGTGGCACCTGGCATTGCCACCCAGCGATTCTTGGGTATTTCTGAAAATTGGGGATTCAACCCCCAACTGGCCATTTTAAAAACAGGAAGGCCATGATAAAGCATCAAAGTTGGAGGCAATTATCCTATTTTCAGAGAAAATCCTTTGGCGCATTTGGAAATATGTTGAGAATATGTTGAGATTGATCCGATGTGTCGGGCAAAGCACCTCAGCAACCTTTGGCTGCGTCCTGTCATGGGAGAAAGGTATCGCTCGAAAGTAGTGTTCCATCGCAACGGGGACAAAGTCAGTGCATATGATATATAACAATCATTCCAGCTATGATATCTTCCGCTCGACCATGGTATCTTGCTTAGGCAAAGGTAGCTCATGCTGTGCTAGTGGGTCCTCGAAACTTCGTCAATCTCAACCAATTCAAACACTTCTGCTGGCGGCAATGGTCGCCTCGGACAGTTTCACATGGCCCAAAATGCCGTGCTTCAATAGGCATGAAATAGATTCAAACAGGACAAAGATGAACAAAGGCTAAGAGTCTTCTGACCTCAAAATAGCCCTGTGAATTGGAAGCTCCACAGCAGTTTCTCTGCAAGGCACTGAGCACTGGACCCAATGGCTGCAGGTATTACCAGCAGCCCAATTAGGAAAAGTGCCCTGCTGAGGATCACTTCTTCTTCCCACGCTTGGATTCCCACCTCAGCTACCAAATCTCCAGAGGTCTGCATGTTGGCTTCGGAAAAAAGGGTGCCCAAAATCTACTGGGCTTGTCATTTTCCATTTTCCCACTCAAATTGCCATAGAACTGTGGTGTAAATTTGTCATTTCTTGACAGACCCAGATGGTTCT
The DNA here is from genome assembly GCA_947184155.2 of Cladocopium goreaui. Taxonomy (NCBI): domain Eukaryota; class Dinophyceae; order Suessiales; family Symbiodiniaceae; genus Cladocopium; species Cladocopium goreaui. Next base: position 190,999 of record CAMXCT020000354.1, on the reverse strand, counting down.
GATTTCTTTTCCAAGGCTCCGCAATGAGGCTGAGCGCAATGGCCAGCGCAGTGGAGTGCTGCCGACAAAAACAAAATAAAACAAAGGGATCAGAGGCTGCAGCGTACAGCATCAGCATCCCTACTTTCTGGTATTCCATGGCAATCAAAAAAATCCCCATTTAGTTCAATGATGTTCCCCGTTCCAGCTACAAATCCTCCATTTATCATCATTTATCTACATTCATCTGTAGGGGACCATCTGGCCATGTTTCATCACTGGTAGTCACAGTGAATCATCGGCCACGGCCTGAGGATTTGCGAAGCTCCTCAGGGTGCGACCGACCACAAACTGTTTGTTTAATCAACGGCTGCGTTGCCAAGGCCCAAACTTGACGAAACTTCGAAGAGAGCTACTTGTTGCCTCACTGGCACCTCACAGTAATGTGACTTTGATCTAATGCTTCCATCACCTTAGGATTCTGATCAAAGTACATGCCATATCCAGAAGTTCACCATATCTGTAGATCCACAAAGGCCCAACTGGGCCAAATCTAGTGATGCAGTGGCAAGTTCCGCCTTCCCAGCACTCCTCAACCTCAGGTGACAAAGGAAAAAACAAAAGTGAGATGCTGCACTCTTTCCAGCTGATCAGACTCACCTTCCAGATGATTCCACCACGGATTGTTTGCAAACTATCTAGGAGTTGGTCAGGCTGTGTGCGATTTTGGAACCAGGCAAGACTGCGCAAAAAGACATCTGGGTCAGCTGCGGCATTGGAAGTCGCTATTCCCTGCTGATCTGACTCCTTGCACTTCGGACAGAATTGCAGCTGAAATCAGCTGGAACATGAAATGAGGCATGCCATAACTTATGTAATATGTGTAAACAAATAATAGAATCGTACAATTTATACCTGCCATGCGAATGCATATGCAAAAGAAACTAATTACAAACAAGATCTTGTGCATGCATATACCGTAATTATAGGCGCATAGGCATACGCAGATACAAATACGAAACACGTATGGTTGTACGGAAGAAAAAATTCCTCTGCATAACGGATTCATACACATTCTTTATACACAAATACGGCATGATTTAGTCTCATAAGATTCATAAGGCTCAACACACGGCAGCTCCTTTGTTTGGCGTGTCACCATCTGACCAGCTCCATTGGTGGATGTAAGGAAAGCATCGTCTGCAAGTAGAGTTTCTGCTACAGTTGCCAAGAATGCAAGGAAAAACTCTTGGAGATATGCAAAGTTTGCATAATTCACACATATTCACACTATGTTGTCATTGAAAAAAATGTAAAGCAAAGTGCAAGTACGAGTTCTTTGATTTTCTATGAGGCATACACAAGACCCCGAAGAAATCTTGGCTGTTTCAAGGCAAATTTGCACGTGCAAAGACCATTGTGAGAGGGGTGGCATAACAAATGCTCCATGCTGAGACCAAAATGATCAAAATGCCAAAATGGAAGCCAGAGATCTGATAGATCTGATAGAGATGCTCTGATTCCAGTCAGATTCAAGACCATTTCTGCAGAAAAGGGTCGCCAGAGTCGTTTCTGGGAAGAAAAATGGCCGCTCTTCGAGCGCACTTCCCAACTCTCACATGTCAAGCACAGAAAGCGAGTTTGAAAACTACTGTTCGTACCAGTTGAAATGCACTTGGTAAACTTGATATCCAAGCTTTACCACAGGTTGTCCAAACTGTGCTTGCACTATTTTGGACTTCTAGAGCGGAGCTCACGCCCCAATGTGGCAGAAAAATCTGACCAGCTGTAGAACTGCCCAAGCCACCAGCTTTGCCCACAGCATCGAAAACACTGGCAGCTTTGATAAGGTGTGCTCACTTCTTGCTGCTGCAAGCTGGGGAGCTTGGGTGTGGAATTAGCCTCCCTCATGCAGCACATATACCACCTGACAGGATAGTATTTGAGATGATAACACCTCTTAATTGAGGATATTTAGATGTAAAATGATGTAAAATGATGTAAAATGATGTAAAGCATTGGTCAACAGCGGTAAACGTGGTAAAAGGATGCGAGACCTCAAAGGCAAAAAGAACTTAGGGCGGGGCAGCTTGTGTCCACTGACAATGCACTCTGCGAAAGGCCTTGTCCGCAAGCACATCATTCAAACATCTGCGCCCTTTTGATCTGCCTCTGTGACAAATTCATGTCTCCATATGTATCCAATCTCTTTCTCACTGTCGCCTAGTCATTCAGCCATATCCGAGCATCTGGCGCACATTCACCAAGGGTTCTGGATCACCCTGAGTCTAGCGGCTGTGCCAGCTGTGCTATGGATGTGTCATGTGAATTGTCCAGTGAATCACCAAATCTTTGGGCCACCGCCATACGCTTCTTGCTAGCACACTCTGTGAGTGTTTGGAAAAGCCTGGAGCTGAAGCATCCTGAGTTATCTGAGGTATCTGAGTTATATCATGTTATATCATATGTTATATCATAGTTATAACATGATTATATTACTGTTATATTACTATTATATCACTGTTATATCATGTTATATCAAGAATTTTCAATCTTTCCACCTGGTTCCAGTGGATCCAGTTGATCCAGCTGCTACCACCTCAGAAGACTCAGGAAGACTCAGGTCAACAGCGCGTGAAAGATCATGTTGTGAGTCCAAGGGAACCCCTGGAAAGCCTTGGGAACCCAACCAAAGCTTCTTCGAAGCTGAACATGTTGCGCATCTCTTTCGACCTGGCTGCACTCAACTTCAGGCACTTTGTATCACCCTCCAGAAGCTGTTGCATTGCGGATGCAGGAGTTTGAAAGACAGGGTGTTGTCGGAAAATGATGTAAATTCCCTAGAATCTGATGGTTGAACATAATATTCCCCATCCAGTATTACAGTGTAATACTAAAATTGCCCTTTTGGATCCTTTTAGGTTATCCCCTAATTTTGGGCAAACCATGACAAGCCCACATCCGCCACATCCAGAAGCACGGCAAACTTGGGCCGAGTTGCGTCTTTCGATGGCGGCCTGCCGCAGACCTCTCAGCCGTGGCCTGAATATCACGAAGAAATTTGGACGCTGGCAGCTTTCCGTAGATTTTCCCAGGACCATTTAAGCAATCCCCGCAAAATCAAGCAAATATCCACAAATGCGAACATTGATGAGATCTATGGATGTCATACTTACATCTACTTGTATTGTACATCATATACATTATCAAAATGGTTCATATGTTTGATCCGCATGCATGCAAATTCATCAATTCTGTCGATAGTTTACTGTCATGTCTGAGTGTTGGGCCTCTAGGAGTTTCAAGCGCAGTGTAAACCCAAGACCTTCACTTGGAGGTTTCCCAAAATGGGGGTACCCCAAAAAGGATGGTTTACAATGGAAAATCCTGTTTAAATTGATGATTTGGGAGTACCCCCATTTTAGGAAACCCCCACATTGGTTGATGGAGATGCAAAAACATTGCCAAACTGCAGGGACTTGAAAAAGGGCCTCCTTCCAGAAAGTCTCCTCTGGAGCAAATACCTGAGGAATCATGCACAGCATCGTACGTGCGAAATTGTTAGACAGTCTTGCCCGCATCGCTGTGCTGGAAGATGAAAGATGATGAATCCAACGCACAAAGGGCAAACATCAGCAAGACCTCCCTCACTTTTGATGTTTTCTCCGCTGTTCCTTTGGAGTTTGTGGTGCTACAGAGACTTGTCTAATCACCAACTTCAAGACATCTGTGGTCTTGAGGTGTCCTACACTTGCTGGGCTGCCGTGGATTCCATTTCTGGAAACCGCGCACAAATTGCACAAACATAGAAGCAATGAGTAACGTGTCATGTCTTTGTATTTGGCTATTTGGCTAATCTTAGATTTCCACATTAGCTTTAAAGTTGAAGGTACTGCAAAGTACAGCTGACTATAGAAATGTGATATGAAACGAGAGTATTGTCAGAAAATGAGTTTAGGAGTTGGACTGGCTCCATTGCATTTGAGCATGGGAGTTGCAAAAAGGTGGAGGTCCATGAACTGCTTTACAGCTACATGGGGCAAAAGCAAAACGTCTCAGGATCTGCATTGGGCTCAGCGCCGAACCACGCTTCCAAGAAGCCGAGCTACGACAGCTACGACTTCTGTTCAGCGCGTCCAAGGCAAAAACGCGATTTGAACCATGCTCCATTGTTGATGAAGTTGCATTTCAACTCTCCTGGCCCTTTTGCCACATACTCTCCACTTACAATTCCATCAGTCGCTTGAACCATGGCGTCGGATTTTTTCACCAGCTCAGGTTCAGAGGCTCCATCTGCATAGAAGTAAAGCTCATATGAGATCTCCCAGTAGCAAACACGCACTTCCCATTGAATGGTACAAGCTGCCGCGACTTTGATCAATGGCATCTCTTCATTGCCGCGAGCCCTCACTGAGAGTGTCTTGCAGGGCCCTGACATTGGGCCTGCTGGAGTTCCCAGCATACCACCCAGGGCCTCAGGGACTGTCTCTGGTGGCAGGAACTTGAAAAGCGTCTCCTGATCATTTTCACCCAAGATCTGAAACTTCTTCAGCGTCCGCTCAGGGATAAAGACCGAAAACGCTTTGAAGAGCTTGGCAAATGCGGTTGGGAAGTTCACGAAAATCGTCACTCCCTTGGTCTCTGGATAGTGCTCTCCAAAGACCTTCGTGACTGCAGACACAGCACCCTTCACCTGTGAAGTCTGGAAAATCAATGGCACCCCAGAGTAGTCATGGACTTGTGTCAACTCCTCTGGCTCTCCTTTCTTGAACGACAGCTTGGCGATGGCCTCTTCCATGAGCTTGGCTCGATATCTCACAAAGGCCTCCACATCGCCAAAGACAGCTTCCAGATCCATCTTTCCAAAGCGGCTGATCATCACTGGTCTTCCGTCCACATCATAGCCACTGATCACGTCATGACCCTGGTAGCACTTCGGGAGCTCTGCATCTTTCAATCCATCGATCTGACAGTCCGCTCGAAAAATCAAGGTCTGTACAATTCGATCAGCAGCTTTATCTACATCCAACTCCTCTGCCCGAATGAATTTCAAAAGAACAATGTCTGAAGCTTCATTCTCCTTCTCCAAATCAACTCCCCAAATGGTGAGTTTCTCTGCTGCCTTGGCATCTTCTGACGCCTCCCGAGCCTGTGCCACCAACTTTGGCAAACGGCTCCGGAGGTCCGCCAGCTTAGCACGTTCGGAGTCGCCAAGGTTATGTAAATAGCATCGAGACAAGTCTGCCATGGCGATGGCACAGATGGCGCGTTGCGGCACCCCCTTGGATCGCCGCACTTCCCGTGCTGTGAAGATTAGAGCTCCGTCATGGAGATCCGGTGGAGCATTGATGTCCATCATGTCTCCCAAATAAAAGAACACTGGGGTTGCACTCCAAGCCCTACACATCCCTACACTCAAAATCACTGAAACCTCAAATTGTTTGCTGCAACTTTGGTCACGCCTTCTCTAAGGTTCCACGGATCGGCGTAGGCCTTCGCAAGATGTTCCTTGCTCTTTTGTCCTCCAATGTGTGGATGGACTTTGAACATCTTCGAATGAAGCCGAAAGAAAATCCAAGAAACATCTGGTCATCCAGTCCTGACTTTGGGCTCTCCGGCTCTTCGTCCGGAACGTGCGTTGGCGTCGCAACCTTGCGGTTGCATGTCTACTTTCACACAGAGGGAGAGGGGAATGTCAGCTTAGTATTGCACAGCATCTAAAAAGATTGAAAAACATGAACCAGCCCATAAAACCATGGTTTTCCATCAAGAAAGCCCTTCAATCCATCCAGCTGAAAGCTCCACTCCACAACCTAAGGCTCCAGCCCGTGAGCGGGGAGTCACTGGCTTCGCCAGGGCTTCCTCTGTGGATTTGTCCCAGATCTCTTTCACTAAATCCAAGCATTTCAGGTCAGGCAGTCGACCTTGCGCATGCTACAGGGTTGAGCTATGGTGCAAACAGGACATGCTGATCATTGCTGTGATCAACGTCGTTTTTGGAGTCAGACACTGCTACATATTCGCTTCAGCTGGAAAAAAATGTTTCAACATCTGGTTCCATCATGTTCAAATGGCCCCCAAAACAGTGTGGAATTAATTATGGTTAAATCTTAAATCCCACTAAAATCCATTGAATCTCATTAAATCCCATTGAATCCATAGGTTTTTACCATGTTTTACCCCATCTCTTTCTTCCTTCACCGCTCCGCCTTCGAATTCCCTCGCGATGGCACGAGTGACCTGACCACGCGTCAGGAATCCCACCTGCGGAGCTTCAGCAGCATCCCAACCATGGGGCCATGGGCCATGAGAAAATTGATGATGGGCCGAAACCCAAATCAAAATGAAGCTGCATGATGCACACCTGGCTCCAGTCCCAGAAGTCAAACCACCTCACATGACCAAAGTCAGTGGTTTCAGCCGCGACGAGTCCATTGCAGTAGAAATGTGTTGGGCCCAGCACTTGCCCAGTGTTTCCAAACTCGCAGCGGCTGCCAAACCTCAAGCTCTTGATCTGTCTGAGAGAAGTAGTCCAATGTAAGTGCTCCCATATTGGGTGCTGGTTTTTCTCCTGCTAGAATAGATAGAATAGACAGTTTGGGTGGTTTGGGGATACCCATGGATACCCTATTGATACCCTACTTGTCGACTCTTTTTGGACAAACCATGACAGTCAACCACATCCAAATCCCAGGACTTTGGGCCACCCCCCAAGCTTCCTGAATGCCGATTGTTAACTGGCGTCTGTGGCCACCACCAGTTTCTTTTCAGGGTGAACCCATGTGAACCTATACTACTATTCTGTTACTATTATATATACGATAATTACTATACATTCCTATGCCTATACCATACTGAAGTTTAGCTTCCCCGTGGGGGAGCAGCCACTCCCTGCTGTTTGGACTGAGATCGCGTCATGGATGAGGTCGTTGGCCACGATGGAAAAGCTTTAGTCTGGCCAGAATCCAAACCTCAACGGACATCCAACTCTCAACCACAGTCACACCCTCCGAGGCTGGGGACAAGGCCAGTAATCCTCCTTCCGGATCCTGCGCGGAGTTTTTTTTTCCATTGCTACAGCAATACACCGATGTAGCAAAGACCAAGTCGCAATGAGATTCAAAGAGATATCATCTGACCACGTAAGTGTAATTATATTACATTATGTGTAAATTATGTGTGTATATATATTTATTTATTTATTTATTTATTTATTTAGTTAGTTAGTTAGTTAGTTAGTTATTTATTGATTTATTGATTTATTGATTTATTTACTTATTTAATTATTTATTTACTATTTATTTATCTATTTGCTTTAACTTGTTTAATGTCCTCCCCCCTTAGGTTGAGGTAGCTTCACCCTTGATACATTTCCAAACGGCCCTTGAAGCTCCCAAGGGTTGAATCGCCACGGCCCTTGAAGCTCCTCGAAGGCTTGCCGGGTGATGCGGCCAGTGCCTGCTTTGTCCCATTGCCTCCACAGGGCTGAAGATGGCATCACCGGCAAGGGAGGCACCTTCAAGGCCTCAATGGACAATGGTCGACGCTTCATTGACAGAAAGTCAGCAAGACACAGCTGATGATTGGCAAATACTGAAAATGTGTGAAAATGTCTGAACAAAACTGGATGATATTGGGAGGAGCACACCCTCCGTCTCGTCCTTGGATTTTCCTCCCTCTGCAACCAATGCTCCGTTGTCACCTAGGCTTTTTGGCTTCACGCTTCACATGCAGAGAGTGACAGCTTTCGCAGCCACCTTCAGTCGCGACAGTCTGGTTCAGCACCGATTCTGATGTCTCTGCTGGCCCTGCTGGAGCCTCCAGGAGTGTCGAAGAAGCATGCGTCCGGATCAAATTGGGTTGGATCAGATTGAATGATATTGAATATGGATGAATATGAATGAATATGGATGCCAAGTCCTTGACTCATCCAGTAATATCCAGTAGCAAGATGATGCAAGATGCTTGACAGTTCCAAAGTACAACCAACGCAAAGATGGAGGGAAAGGATGGGACAGCGGCCTCATCAGGCTTCAGAAGGGCCTCTAACTTGTCGCGGTCAATTGGGAGCACCACGGACTAAGTTGGACAGGCTTCAGGGTGGCAGGAGAATGTCTGGCAAATCCATAAGTCTATATAGCCATTACCACTGTACATTGATGCTAAGCATTGCTAAGCGATATTCTATGTTGATACACCATCATACATCAATTGCAGACACACGTAAACACACCGTGCTCAGGGTCGGCATCACTCAAGTGGACCCACCCAATCGGCCCAATCGGCTCAGCTGAGTCCCGCACCAGCGCTCCCAGGACCTGCTATTTGCCATGGCAGTGATGGCCCATGTCAGTAACCATTTTTAAGAGTCCCCCCGTTTGAAGCACCACCAGTAACCACGGAGCGGTGCCGCGATGCCTCATCCAAATCCAAATCGCCAGTGCGATCGACATCCATGGCGTCGAACCAGGCTCCCGGGCCTTGGAAAAACACAACGTTGGATCAGTGGTAGTGACTACATGTGACTACAGTACTCATCTGAACACTTCATATTTATGTTTGTTGAACAAATATGAACAGATTATCAGCAGTTCAGTTCTGTTCTGTTCTGTTCTGTAGACCTGAAGAGGAAGAATCGATGACATCAACTTGCAAATTGGACCTGTTCCAGAAAAAGGCTCTCAGGTCTCCATGCACCTCGCGTCTCAGCTCCGAACTATGTCGAATGTCTGGCATCTCCCGCACTTCACTGAAGCCGGATCGACCTGAGCTACCCGAGCCCCTGCGCCATGCCATCAGATAGGGTCACAGATGGTCACAGGCCCAGCGGGCCCACTGAGGCACAAACACACTGGGCATTTACGGGTTGCCAGCTGCTGCGCACATTCCAAGTGGAAGATATGCCTGCATGCCTGGCGACATCAATGAAAGTTCATTTGAGGCCACTCTAATGGCAATCCAGGCCGGCTCACCCAGCCAAGTTTGCCCGCCGCCAGCAAGTATGCCAATCTTGACTCACTGCAAACCTGCAGTCCCCGCGCAGATCCAAACAGCTCATTAGATCCAAAGATATCCCAGGTATATCCAAGTACATCCAAGTACATCCAACTATGTCTTGCAGAACTAAGGTGCATGCTGCTCAAAATAAAACAACTGAAGTAGATTCCACACCAGGAACCATCACAGGTGGCAGGTCCTCACAGTGCAGCACGCCTGCTCCAGGCAAATCACGCACTCACTGACTTCCCCTTCCAAGTTTGCTTCCTGCATGTCTGGCCTGGGGCGAGGAACCGTGAGACAAATTATGCAGCCCTACAGCAACAAACACACAAAAAAATAACGTACACTTATGTACACGTGTATAGATATAATATATATATATATATAATGTATATGTACATATATATATATATACATGTTATTATGTGTATGTATGTTTATATATATAATGACATTATGTATGTATTATATATTATAATTGACAAGAAGAATTGTGTGCCTATCTTCCAAACGTTTTCCAACTGAAGAGTTTGAAAAATGCGTTGTGATATGCTCCTGACCGAGTCTTCTCACTCAGAATGTCCAGGTGGCTCAGGGCCTCCAGCAATCACTCGAACATCGGAGTGGTCTGGAATCTATGACATGGGATAACATGGGCAAACATCTATATATATATATACATATATATATATATATAATATACATAATATATATATATATATCCGCCGACCCCGGCCTTCGCCAAGGCCGGGCGGCGCCTGGGACCACCGGAGGTGTGGATCCTGTCTTTCTTGAACCCTTGCCACGCCCAACGCTGCAGGCAAAAGCCACCACATGGCCACAGCAATGGCTCAAGAGCACCCCACGGCCGCAGCAATGGCTTCTTTTCTAGGCGTTCAAGGCTGCCGTTTGCCAGGCCTCAAACCCTCCAAACCTTCCAACTCCTCCAAAGGTTGCCCAACTCCGCAGGGAAACGGTACCCCAACAAGCCCAACACGCGCCACGCCCGCAGGCAAAAGCCACCACAAGGCCACAGCAATGGCTCAAGGGCACCCCACGGTCGCAGCAATGGCTGCTTATAGGCATTTAAGGCTGCCGTTTGCCCGCTCCAAACCCGCCAAATCCTCCACAAGTCCGTACAACTCCGCAGGCAAAAGGTACCCCAACAAGCTGAACACGCGCCACGCCCGCAGGCAACAGCCACCACAAGGCCACAGCAATGGCTCAAGGGCACCCCCCGGCCGCAGCAATGGCCACATTTAGGCGTTCAAGTCTGCCGTTTGCCAGGCCTCAAACCCTCCAAACCCTCCAAAAGTCCGCCCAGCTCCGCAGGGAAAAGGTACCCCAACAATCCCAACACGCGCCACTCCCGCACGCAAAAGCCACCACAAGGCCACAGCAATGGCTGAAGGGCACCCCCCGGCCGCAGCCATGGCTATAAGGGCCTCTTATAGGCGTTCAAGGCTGCCGTTTGCCACGCCTCAAACCCTCCACAAGTCCGCCCATCTCCGCAGGGACAAGGTACCCCAACAAGCCCAACACGCGCCACTCCCGCACGCACAAGCCACACAAAGGCCACAGCAATGGCTGAAGGGCAGCCCCCGGCCGCAGCAATGGCCACATTTAGGCGTTCAAGTCTGCCGTTTGCCAGGCCTCAAACCCTCCAAACGCTCCAAAAGTCCGCCCAGCTCCGCAGGGAAAAGGTACCCCAACAAGCCCAACACGCGCCACTCCCGCACGCACAAGCCACCACAAGGCCACAGCCATGGCTGAAGGGCACCCCCCGGCCGCAGCCATGGCTATAAGGGCCTCTTATAGGCGTTCAAGGCTGCCGTTTGCCACGCCTCAAACCCTCCAAAAGTCCGCCCATCTCCGCAGGGACAAGGTACCCCAACAAGCCCAACACGCGCCACTCCCGCACGCACAAGCCACACAAAGGCCACAGCAATGGCTGAAGGGCAGCCCCCGGCCGCAGCAATGGCTTCTTATAGGCGTTCAAGGCTGCCGTTTGTGAGGCCTCAAACCCTCCAAACGCTCCAAAAGTCCGCCCAGCTCCGCAGGGAAAAGGTACCCCAACAAGCCCAACACGCGCCACTCCCGCACGCACAAGCCACCACAAGGCCACAGCCATGGCTGAAGGGCACCCCACGGCCGCAGCAATGGCTTCTTATAGGCGTTCAAGGCTGCCGTTTGCCAGGCCTCAAACCCTCCAAACGCTCCAAAAGTCCGCCCAGCTCCGCAGGGAAAAGGTACCCCAACAAGCCCAACACGCACGCACAAGCCACCCAAAGGCCACAGCAATGGCTGAAGGGCAGCCCCCGGCCGCAGCAATGGCTTCTTATAGGCGTTCAAGGCTGCCGTTTGCCAGGCCTCAAACCCTCCAAGCGCTCCAAAAGTCCGCCCAGCTCCGCAGGGAAAAGGTACCCCAACAAGCCCAACACGCGCCACTCCCGCACGCACAAGCCACCACAAGGCCACAGCCATGGCTGAAGGGCACCCCCCGGCCGCAGCAATGGCTTCTTATAGGCGTTCAAGGCTGCCGTTTGCCAGGCCCCAAACCCTCCAAACGCTCCAAAAGTCCGCCCAGCTCCGCAGGGAAAAGGTACCCCAACAAGCCCAACACGCGCCACTCCTTGCCACGCCCAACGCTGCAGGCAAAAGCCACCACAAGGCCACAGCAATGGCTCAAGAGCACCCCACGGCCGCAGCAATGGCTATAAGGGCCCCTTATAGGCGTTCAAGGCTGCCGTTTGCCCGCACGGCACGCAAAAGCCACCACAAGGCCACAGCAATGGCTGAAGGGCACCCCCCGGCCACAGCAATGGCTATAAGGGCCTGCCGTTTGCCAGGCCTCAAGCGCTCCAAACCCTCCAAAAGTCCCCCCAGCTCCGCAGGGACAAGGTACCCCAACAAGCCCAACACGCGCCACTCCCGCACGCACAAGCCACCACAAGGCCACAGCAATGGCTGAAGGGCACCCCCCGGCCGCAGCAATGGCTTCTTATAGGCGTTCAAGGCTGCCGTTTGCCAGGCCTCAAACCCTCCAAACGCTCCAAAAGTCCGCCCAGCTCCGCAGGGAAAAGGTACCCCAACAAGCCCAACACTCGCCACTCCTTGCCACGCCCAACGCTGCAGGCAAAAGCCACCACAAGGCCACAGCAATGGCTCAAGAGCACCCCACGGCTGCAGCAATGGCCTATTTTCTAGGCGTTCAAGGCTGCCGTTTGCGAGGCCTCAAACCCTCCAAACCTTCCACCTCCTCCAAAAGTTTGCCCAACTCCGCAGGGAAAAGGTACCCCAACAAGCCCAACACGCGCCACGCCCGCAGGCAAAAGCCACCACAAGGCCACAGCAATGGCTCAAGGGCACCCCACGGCCGCAGCAATGGCTGCTTATAGGCGTTTAAGGCTGCCGTTTGCCAGGCCTCAAACGCTCCAAACCCTCCAAATCCTCCAAAAGTCCGCCCAACTCCGCAGGCAAAGGTACCCCAACAAGCTCAACACGCGCCACGCCCGCAGGCAACAGCCACCACAAGGCCACAGCAATGGCTGAAGGGCACCCCCCGGCCGCAGCAATGGCTTCTTATAGGCTTTCAAGGCTGCCGTTTGCCAAGCCTCAAACCCTCCAAACGCTCCAACAGTCCGCCCAGCTCCGCAGGGCAAAGGTACCCCAACAAGCCCACCACGCGCCACTCCCGCACGCAAAAACCACCACAAGGCCACAGCAATGGCTCAAGGGCACCCCACGTTTGCCAGGCCTCAAGCGCTCCACACCCTCCAAACGTCCGCCCAGCTCCGCAGGGACAAGGTACCCCAACAAGCCCAACACGCGCCACTCCCGCATGCACAAGCCACCTATGGCTATAAGGGCCTCTTGATGACCCCTCATCATAAAATGATTAATCATCCACAAGCTGTCAGGTAGCCAACACAGCCACTGCCTCACCCTTGCGCGCCTGGCGGAGTTCGAGCTGATCCGTGTCCATTTGGCCGCAGGCTGCAACTTCTCGCTGCTTGAGAAGCAAACGGCCATATGTCTGTCTTGCTGTCCGTCTCCCTCTCTCTCTCTGCAGTACCCCCCCTCCAATTAGGGGGGTCGGCGGCACCTGGGCGCTAGCCCATTCTATATATATATATATTTATATTATGGATTATTATGGGTCTTACGAATCACCCGCTTGCTCCATGTTCAATGACTAGCTAAGGCAGCTTTGCGGGATTTCGGGATGTCCATCTTGGTGTCCCTGAGCTGCCCAACATGCAGCAAGCGCACATTGGACTCGACCTAAAAGCTCTCAAACCGAGCCAAGCCGCAACAAATCCCAGCTGAGAACAGCCATGACAGGCTTGTCAAGCTCGAATTACCCGTATGATGTCCACTGTGTAGCCACAGTTGCCAAAGAATTTGCAGTCAAGCAAGCAGGAAACAGATGAAACAGCAGAAGGCCTGATATTGACGGTGGTTTCGCATGTAGTCTGCAACCCCGTACCTGAAGACATCCAGTGTGTGGACATGTTGAGGTGTCCATGTCTTCCAGGTGGGTCACTTCGGCTGTGCCATGAATTTACCTGGCAAATTTCAAGGGTTCGATAAGATTAAAATCTACTCAAATCAGTTTAAATCATGAAGCATCCAGTATCAATCAAGAGTTTTCGATCCATCACTACAAGATCATACATTCCACCTTGCTGCTCCTTGATGTGTGCAAGGATGGACTCCAGTCTATCTTTCCGCTCAGGGCCCTGGAAGCATCGGCACATCAGATGTGACGCAAACTGTGTCATCTGGGAGACTTTCGGGCGGCCTTAAGGCCCGCAGCTCCAAAGCCCAAGCGCATTCCCCCAAAGTGATCTGGATTGCAAAGGAAGGGCTGCGGGATATGTAGTACCAGGCATAACCTCGGATCCATAACAGCTATAACATAGTCCGAACGATTCTCTGAAACTTCTCTTGGTAGCTAGCTTATTGTAGTTTATGCTCAGCCCAACAAAAGTCTGAGGCTGGGGCCCAAAAGTCTGCGTGTCTGTCAAAGAGGGAACCTTATCCAATCGCTGTCGACCATTGTTGGCAAAACAGTTCAACTAGGCAAGTTTCACGGGTTGCCAAAAACCTTTTCTGGTCCCAATTCGATGTCTTCTCTTCCTGTGCTTCCCCCTCTCTGCGTTTCGATTGTCTTTTGCAGCTTTTCTTGTTGCAGCCCGTTGGACATGTATGAGCACTTTACGTGTCCTTGTGGAACAAAAAAGTGTCCACACAATCTCAGCTGACAAGTCCAGTGAAAGCTCAGTAAGGCTGCGACATGTGCCCTGTGAGGCACGCTGACGTTGTAGGTAGTTCTATCCCGATCTAACGCCCAAACCTGGAGACAGTATCCGGTCGGATGTCCACGGCATCCGGTCTGTCGCAGCAATTCCTGTAAGGTGTGGACGACTCGGCAGTTTGTGATTATGAGGCTCCCAACCAGGTCCTGGCGATCCAATCGATCCAATTGATCCCAAGCTCAGCCAGACAGGCATTGAAAATGGCCTCTTGAGATGCTCCGAAATTCAGGATCTCATTGAAGGTCTGTGTTACCTGAAGCGAGATACGGGAAAACTACAATCATGCGTGGAGTCATCTGTGGAGTCCATTTAATGACCAAACACAAAGATTGAACCTTACTGACTTGAAAGGCATATCACATGTCTACCTTCATGAGCTCTTGATGCCAAGCTGCTTGTCTATCTTGTCTACTCTAAAATCTAAAAGGCATATTTTCGGAAAAAAATGTAGAAACAAATTGAGGAAAGGGTAGATAGAGCGAGCACCATTGTTGTCTCTAAATGTTGCTAGGCCTCTGTCCACCAAACCCCATCGGCCTCCTCATTCGGAAGAAGTGAAAGCTGGGGTCGGTCAACCCCACGATGCTCAAATAAGTCGTGCCTGATCCAAATCAAGACTGCACCAAATCAGCTGCGCAAATTCAGAATCCCTCACAATTAGAAATAGAAAAGGGATGAAAAGGGAAGGAAATCAGTGAAGACCAAGATCAAGATATACCCAGGGCACATGATGGGCTGATGCATATGGCGAAACATGATGAAACGACATTGATCTATTCCGTGCGATCGCAGAGATCATTCCATGGATCCCATAGAGCTTGGAGGCAGCGACTGCCGCAGCCCGCAGTGAAGAAAATAGTGCGCCCAGTTGTATGCCTCAACTGTTCGCACAAAAGGTAGCAATATCTAGGTATCTGCATAGGGAACCAAGAGAGGTCAAGACTTTCGCAGATACCTTGCAGATATGCACATATACATAAAATATTATATATGTATACATGCATATCTCATATATTTATAATATATATATATATACATATGACATTATATTATCATGTATCATTCATGATACATAATTATTCATAAATATGCAGAATGTGTGTGTGTGTGCGTGCCGCTCAGGGTCATCACTTCTAGCTCTGGTGCACTCTGCACAAAGATCGAGCTTCAGGCTTTAAGCACTCGATCCAAGGCGCCAGCCAGGGTCTGGGCGATCGGGCCAGGAAACTCCCCAGTAAACATCTCAACACATCAGGAACATGATGAAACATCACCATGGAAATCACAGAATATGGAAGGAACCTGGGGAATCATGGAAAATATAGGAAAATCTCATTCCATGCGATTGGATTTGAGAAGCCGCTGTGAAAAACCCGCCTGATGCCAAGCTTCGCTGCCTTCTGCCCCACCCTCCTGTAGGTCCAGGCACTACAAGTCACATCAAGCGAAACCAAGTTACAAGAACGGAAGATGTTGGCCTACTCCAGTGAGTGCATGGACAGTTCAAGTTTTCCCCCATCTTCACTCAGCTATAATTACTCAGCTTCACTCCTCCTCCTCTGGAATCGTAGTAGTGAAGGCAGGAAGGGTCTCCGCAGGCTCAAGGACTCGGAAAATCACCTCAATGGGCTCTCCGTAGACCTGTCGAAAGGCCAACGACGTGCCAATGACTTGTCATGACCTATCAAGGTCAAAAGGCTCTGCCAGCAGCTACACCCAAAAATGGCCATCATTGCAAATGCCAAGATGCTACTCGATGATCCTGATGCTATTTGGTCCTATGTGATCCTATGTGATGCTATGTGATGCCACAAGCCTCACGCGCAAGAACGCGTACAGCACATCCACCGGCATCAAAGCAAACGATGCCCACCTGTGAACCGGGATCCGTGGTCACATTTTTGTTGGTTCGTCATGAAGACGAAGATGCTACGAGCATACATATGTTTGCTTGACTGCCCCTGTGGGTCTCGGTGTGTGTTCTTGGCCAGTATTGTCTACTGTCTACAATTAAACATCATCCGTCTCAACTTTACCAGTGCTGTTTACAATTGGATGTAGGACAAAATTGGGTGCCCAATAATGGAACGAATGATTTGCAACACTTTGCTAGTAAAAATAGGCAAGCTCTGCGAGTTCTTGGCCATTGAATTTTGACCTTTAGAGACTGCAAGATATTCGTTCCACATTATCCCTAGAGACTTCTGACCTGACCATCAGCCGTTGGAATTTTCAGATGCCTCCTCTATCATGTCATAGCCAATTACGAAAGAGCTTCCACCTCTTATCCTGCCACAAGAGCAGGTTCAAAGAAAGAGTGAATACTTAGCAGCATGCTGTAGCATGTACAGTGATGCTGTGTCCATTCCTTCTTGGTCTCAGGTGTATGTTTGGAAGATTCAATTCAATCCATACCAATCGAGCATCCGCGTTACAAGTATTCATGCGTTTGCCACACGCGCTGGTTCATGAAGCTCATTCTGTCCTAGACCTCTTTGAGGGCTTTGTGTGTGTCGAGACTGCATCACTTGTGCTTGATGTGGGGGGCGTCGAATGCCACCACCTGGAAAGATGCTTTGCTGTGGCTGAAAGCCATCTGGTGGCCTTCGTTTCCCCATACAGTAGAATTTGCCCATACAAAGCACCCAATTTCTCACTTTTTTGGGTTTCGCTGCTCCAAATTCTGGGAAGCGAACAAGAACAACTCTGTGAGGATGAGCACCTGCAATCGGACAAGCAGCGACAATCAGCGACATTGCAACATATTGAAACTACAACTGGATCGTTTGCTGAGGCTGCTTCGCCAATTTGAGAGGGATCAGGTGTCCCAGGGTCATACGTGCGAATGTCCTCCATATGGCCATGAAAAGCCAAATCCAACTGATTGCAAAATTCAAAAATTACAGCAATTTGTGAAGCTTGCTGCGCAGTCCTCCACTCTATTAAAACGGATGATCTCACTTCCTCAAGAAGGAGCTCAAGGAAAAATCGGTTTCATCTTGACATGACCGTGCTGTATGATTCAGCGTCAACTGCTCAAAGTCTTGTGAACATCTCCTGACACTATCTGTCTTCAAGTCGCATTGCATTGCCATGGACTAGGTTCTGATGCACAGTCACTGTCACGGCTATTGCGCTGAATTTGAGGCTGCCACCACCTTCCTTCACAAGGTTTTCCCACAATGTTGAGCGATCCTGTCCTTAGATATCACAAGATGTCACGAGCAAACGCTGGAAATGGAAGTTCCCGTTCACACTGAAAATCCGCTGTACACATTGTGGCACAGTCAACGGCATTCCCTCCAACTTGAGCCATCCACGTGTGTAGTTTTCAGCGTAGACCTTGTAGGCAAAAGTGGCTAAGTGGATTCTCCTTTTGGATGCAGCTCATTTACAATCTACGATCTTCCACAGACTGCTGCATTTCTAGGCCGCAAACTCTGTGGTCTAGTGGCTGTTCAGGTTGTAAAGGGGGAAGAGATGAACGAAAGCAGCAGCATCCTGTCATGGGACATCTGGAATCCAAACAAGTACTCAATATGTTTATTCCCAGTCTCAGGCTATGAAATACTTGAGAGCAGGCGGAGGCGGACGAAAGGTAATGTAGTGGGAGAGGAGTGGTGTCAAAATGCTGCGCCCCTAAGATGATACACCAAAAACGTTTTTGCGCAGTCTAAGATGATTTTATCCAGAGCATGACTGCATGATACGGTGTCTTGTGCAGCGTGAAATGATGCACGAAAAGGGGTTTATTTTAAACCCCTTTTTAAGACCCCTTGCAGCAACTGTTATTGAGGCTGAAGCAAACCAATTATGCTGGACTACAGGGACATCTCCCTCATGGAGAGTGTGCCTCTACTGTGGCGGACCGTGACCGCGTCACCCGTGGGAATTGAACCCATTACCATTTTAGAGGGGGGGGGCCATATAATTGATATCTAATACATAACATCGAGAATTCTACGTTTTCCACGGGCTGGCCCCCCAATACCCCCTATGATTGTGCTGAAGCACGGAGAACTCAGGTAGCTGACGCTACCTTTCGTGACATGAAATATACATGAAATATCATGAAATACCTGTAAACAGGCCGGACCACCCATTGTGGCGATGAGCTTAAAAAGGTGGCCTGAGGCTCCAAAGATTCTAAAGTCAGAGCTGGACCAAAGGTTCAATGTAGCAGATCTACAATTTGTTGCCGAAGATAAGAGTGTCTGAGACCCTTTGGGATCCTGTGAGGGTAACAGTGACACGGCTCTCAACTGTGTTGTACCCAATGGTCTTTTCCATCCTGAGTTTTCTCGCTGGAGGGAGTTGTTCCCCTCACTTCACAGCTGACTCTTGAAGACCAGCTTGACCCTTCAACCTTGGTCTGGACGGCGCTGGTACATATCAAATGTACAGAACTGAAATAACCAAAGAATGCTAGGGGGATCTATTGAATGATTGTGGTCAAGTTCCGGGAGAACTGTATCTAGAGGATATTGCAGGATATTCTCGTGCGAAACCAAACATGGCACAGGCTCAGCTTTAAACTAGCGGTTCTGTGCAGCCATCGAGCAGCACAAAAGTGCCTTCAGCGGGCCAAGTTTCGACTCTGATCCCAAATGGGTGGCTGAAGTTGGGGTATACGCTGCGTTTATTATGGCTATGTTCTATTGGGAAAATAATTATGGGAAAATGATATATAATATGTATGTAACTCATGGATCAGTTGGGCATATTCAATTTTCAGACAAAGCCAAATATACTGATGCAGTGGATTGGAGCTGAGTCCTCTGCTTGCACGTTGGCATACATCCTATTCTCGTTCCACATCCCCCGAAGCCGATAAGAAAGATTGCAGTGCAGTTTTCCATATCTTTCCATGAGGTTTCATGTTTATAAAGTGCATAGCTTTGGACTGCAAGTTCATGCACAGAACAGGAGAAATGTGCATCATGAACTGCTGCAGCGCCGCTCTTTTGTGGTCGAATTAGCCGAGTTTGGAGCTGACACTAACTGGTCACTGGCAGTGGGCCAAAAATTTAATAAACTAAAGAAACTAGAGAAACTAAAGACTGCTGGAGGCCATTGGTTCAAAAACGAATGGAAACCAGTCCGTGCCAGTGGTTCATTGAATTGAAACATTGGCAGCGCAACATCTCATCTTTCAGCTGTTGGTCCAGTGCGTCCCAAACGCCTGCAGCCACTACAGCCACTGCAGCCACTGCGGGCACTGTGGGCACTGTGGGTAGCAATGGAAATCACATCTGTGCTGCAAATCTGCCAAGCCGCCACGCCTGCTTGGCAGGAGAAGTAGGAAACGCGGTCGCAAAGCCCAGCGAGATTGGGGACTTGGAGATGCACTCCATGCCAAAAACAGTGAGTGGGTTTGACAAGATTGTTTGTTAAAATATCTCAATATATCTGAATATATCTTAAGATATCTTGATATGTTTTAATCTACATAGAGGAATATCAAATAAAAATTAAAAAAAACGTGGAATCTCAAGTCCCTTTGATTGTTAACAGCAAAATATGGAAGGTTCTTGCAATTGGGGGGATCCCCAAGTCACCATGATCTAAAATGCTCATCCATGACGTGGATGATTTGGGGGTACCCCATGACTTTGGAAACCTCCATATAGCATGAATGATATACATATTCCTGATATACATATATATATATACACGAATATATATATATATATATATATACGTACATATATATATATCATATAAGCTAACATGGAATTTCCCTGGTAAAACTCTGCGCGCTAAGCTCTGGTCTGTTGCATCTCTGGCTCGGAGCCGCACGGTCTCTCCAGTCTTCAAGGCCTGATCTTCGATAGCTCTGGGAGAATTTCTCATTATCTATCATAGTTTACCAGTTTACCATGGTTTCCCATTGAAAATTTTGAAAATGAATGAACATGACATCTATAGTATGATAATCATAATATATATATATGATTATATATGTCAATATTATTTATGCGTAAACATATGTAATATGTACAAACGCCCCTAAAACATTCAAAAGACCGGTGGTTTTCCCTTCCCCACAAATTCTGTAAAAACCGTGGGTATGTCGATGTTGGTACCTCCGAGAGCTCACGACCCACTGATGACTGGTGGAGCTTGTGCAACTGCTTCTGAGCTTTTGCCACCTGATTCAATGGATTGATTTAAGCGAAAATCTAAACTTCGGAAACCCATGGTTTTTACCATCAAAATCATCGAATTCTGTGACTGATTGTTGTTGGGAAGATCTTGGGATCTGGAAGAAATGTGGAAAGGTCAGCAGGTTCACAACTTGCCGAGCCGAGTCAGAATAGAAATCGATAAAATGTGATTTTTAAAAAAGAAGAAAAACAGGGAAATCCATGGAATTCAGTTAATCTTCAGCATGTCTCCCTCAGAACCATCCACCTCCTGACGGTTCATGCCAGACTTCTTGCCCTCGTCAATACATCGCCTGAGGACGTAAGTTGGTGGGGAAAAACTATCGAACTCTGATCTTGGCCCAAAATCAACAGGTATAACTGGCATAAACCACGAATCGCAGGGTACTCTCCAAAAATCACTAAAATTTGAGGTTTCCTAAAATGGGGATGCCCCAATATATAGGTGGATGGTTTATAATGGAAAGTCCTAAGCATGATTCAAAGGTACCCCCATGGTAGGTACCCCCTGACATTCTCGGAGTCAACGAAGCTGCTGAGACGAGACGCCTGAGAAGCTCCGCATCTTTCGCCAAAACGGCTGCCTTCGGTCAACAAGAGAATGATGGGAAAAGCCCAAAAGCCACTGCTGAATCTTTCTTTAAAACGCAATGAATTATGGATATATATATATATATAAGTATATATATATGGGTATACCCCATGTTCATCCATTTTCAGTCACAGCCAAATAGGAGCCTCGATACTTCTTCTCACATCTGCCTGCATACGTCCAAGGCTGAGGTGCAAATGTTCCATGATCAAGCAACCTGTATCATGTTGATATATGCTGATGCATTGCTCTGTCTTTACTATTCTAGATCTTCCATGGTCTTCCGGGATAGCATGGATCATCTTTGCATATTTGAAGACATGGAATCCGCCATCCGCCATCGGAATCCGCCTGCAACTCCAAGCATCGCAACGCTTCGCGACCACCTGTGCTGTCGGGCGAGATTTGGTGCAACAGCCCCTGTTTAGCTCCGTTGGAGCCAAATTGGTAAAGCAAGACCGGTGCGTTCCGAGCGTCATGTCGCAACCCCAAAAACAGGATTGCCACACGCTCCAACGCGAACATACCAGAACTCAAAAGAAAAGCCGGTGTTCAGTGGCAATATGAACTTCATAATATCATTCCATATTATATAATATTAAACATTATATAATATGTTCCACAATCCAAAGACCTCAAAAGACTATTAATGAAAATCAACAACGTAAAGCACTGCCAAATCACCGAGGTCCAAACTTGCAATCTCAGCCTCGGAGACCTCTGCTCTTTTGGCAGTCGTGAGTGCCGCACGAAGCCTGCGATGCGATGGAATCCTTGCGGTGCAAACATGACCAGTGCATGCGATCAGTGGTCCCAGAAGGACGGAGACAGAACCAGCTTTTTTTTCAGAACTGCTTGCTCGCAGTCTAGGTCTGAAACAGCTGAATTGGGACATCTTTCTGTACATTCCACATGCATCTTTTGTTTGTACCGCCATTGCAGCCAAAAGATCGATATGAACTTGTCTACTTCATGCCACACGCCCTTTTTCAGGCTTTAATTTGGGAAGTTTCACGACCATTTGACAGACATGCATCACGCAGGCGCAGCAGGTCGATGGGTAAACCACCCAAGTCAGACTTGGATGAGACAAAGACGACAAAGGAAAACTACCACCTGAGATGACCTGAGTTTACCAGTGGTCCGCCACCAGGCTTGGGGAGATGGAGGATTGGGGGATGGATTGTAGCTATACCGGCTACTGCAACCAAAAAATGGCTGTCAATGCAGGGCAGCCACACCGCCACACCCAAAATGATAGAAAAATATAGAAAATCGAGGGGCCTGATGTGGTAAGGGATATGTCAGTTGGTTTTCTGCTGCGTGGTAAGTCTAGAACAAAGAGAGCTCCACTAAATTCCTTTGCACAACGCCAGCAAACAAACACAATGGCGCAAGGAATGTGTGTCACTTGATTTCCTAAAGTCTTGTAGAAAGCCAGAGCAAAACAATAAATTCAAGGTGTCTAGGCTGAACATTCACAAATCTTTCCACCTAGTTCCACTGGGCCGTCATTGAGAATCCGCACTTCAGTCAGGCATTCTGTGCTTGAAATCAACCTGACACATAAGACAAAACGATACAAAACGCATGTGAGGATGAAAATCCAATCAAAAATTTCCCCAAAATATCCGGCTGCTCATCAGATTCCGCCCACAACTCCTGTCTCTTCATGACATGGAAGAACCGCCCGCAACGCCTGCATTTCGGCAGATTGTATTGTGTGGTCTTAGAGTTCGAGACCTCAGGTGAATCTTTCACAGCATCCCAACGGTTCAACGGTTCGATCGATGAAGATAGAGCATGGCAACTACACAGGTGAAACACAACAGCCACTTTCCAAGGCCTTGGCATTGGCATCATCCACGCAATTCTGCGATGGCTCCACGAAGATTGACAAAGTTGACCAGTGAAGTGGGTGACGCAAAGCCGCTGGTAAAATCGGAGTTCCCCACGGCAGTGAGCCCTCTAGACAAAGATGGTGAGCCTTTGCTGGTGTCGGCTTTACTATTGTCTCTCATGGACATAGCATCGCTTTCATCTGCAGGATCACTTTCATCACTGTCAGGCGAAGCATCACTCTCTTCACTGTCTATTAAGCTCCTCAGCACGAACTCAGTGGTAGAGGTCTGACTCTCGTTGAAAGTAAAATTGCTGTTGTTATGGAGCATTTCCATCGCGGAAGTACTGCTGGTGTCAGAGAAGGTACTGGAAGTAGAAGTGGTTTCTGTGGTTGTAATTGTCCTTGTGATCGAGCTCCTAGTGGAACTTGTGGTTGAGAGCGATTTTGTATCACTGCTTGTATGACTTGTCGTGGTTGTGGATGTTTGGGTGAGCGTTGAGCTGGTCATACTTCTCGTGAAGGTCCACGACTGCGATGTTGTAGTCATGACAGACGTAGAGGTGGTAGAAGTGGCCTCGCTGTGCCACAAGCAGATTCATAAGATCGGCAAAAAGCGTCGCTGAGTCACAGCTTGTAGAGACTTCCTGTCTCACTAGAGCGACATCAGAAGACAATGTTGACATATCTCTACAAGTGAACTGCTCCTGAACCCTTTGCCCCTTATGTATATTTATAATATATATATACAGTTAATTATGTTTATACAATACACTATGTATCATATTGGATAATATATATCTTGTATACATAAAATATCTATGGTCTATGTGTGCTGTGTCATTCTGAGTTCTGAAAGTGGCCTATGGGTGGCCTACTCCCAGTGCTGGCACTAAGGTGAGGTCCGGATGTGTGGTGACAAGGCCAGGTGGCAATTTCCTTGGTGATCAAAATTGCTGGTGAATGGATGTTCATCCACCCAATAATAGTATGGATTTTATAGGGAATATGAGTTCATACGATTGTCATTGACATTATCATGATTTATCATGATTTAATTGGTGTTGATTCCCATATCCAGTGCAACGGACTGCTTGCAACTCCAACTCACCGCAAACTTGGCATATTCAGCCGAAGCTGCACGCAAATGATGTCGCAGAATGTCGGTGCTTCACAAGACGTGACGGATCCTCAACACTCGTGGGTTTGGAGTCGAAGACTCTACGCTCACTGGTGCGGTTGGTAGTCATGGATTCCCAGCAGCTTGAATGTGTGCAAGCTTCGCCGCTTCGGAACCAATTTTGCATCAAAGATTATCTGCGTGAACACACTATATTTCAACATATTTCAACATTGTTTGCATGAAATTCAACATATTTCAACACCGACAGAAGCCGGCTCCTCCAGGATTGAACACCAGCCTTGGACCCGCGAGTCGTGGAAGCTCTGTCAGTCCTCTTAAAACCATACAGCAAGGGTAAGACGGGTAAGAAACATTGGAGAATTATTGTTGGATGCCAGTGCTCTCAAGGAAAGCCTGCACTAAATAGCTGCAAAGGCAGCAGGTATATCTCTATATATTGTCGTTCACAAGGAAAACACATAAGACAAGGAACTCAAATGGCATGACACTACACTTTCAAAAGGCATCAAAAGGCTTTAAGGATAAGAATTACGGAGAAAGATTGAAAGGATGAGATTCAATCAGTTTCACATTCTCTAAACATCTCCAAAGACTTGCATCATCTTCAACCAACATTTGAGATGGCTGAGCTCGCTCTCGGCCCCACGCGAGGTAGTCCCAAAGAGCTCCATAGTGAAGCAACCCTCGGGTAGCAACGACTCATTTCTCCGCTGCAAACATTCCTCAGTGCACGAAAGAGGACATCAAACGCATCAAAGTCATTGCACTCGAATTCAGGAAGAGGCAAGGCGGCAAAATCATGGTCTGATCCTACCTGATCCTACCATCGTTGTGAAGGATTCGCCTTCACAAAATCTCAGACATGCTGTATTCTTGACCGTAACATACCGTAACCTTGAAAACTGCACATTGCAAAGCAGTCAAAATGGAACTGCGCAGTTCGGTGTGAAGCCTCAAATCAAATGGTCCAATTTTGGAACACGCTGGGAGCCAAACGCTCAAGCTTGTGGAGTCACATATACCTTGCACGTCAACTGTCCTGCCAAGCTCACTTTTAGAGCGAAAAGCTACAGCATGCTACAACCACAAAAGCACATGTGAAAGAAGATGCAGACATGAAATTTACGATTGAACAATGTTGAACCATCGTAAAAACAACAGCAAATTGAGGCAACCGGTCTCGTCTGCGCCCTCGATGCACTCGAGTTCTTTTAACACTGGCCTTGTCGCGGATCAAAGCACATCTGTGTTGCTGAAGGTTGACAATAAATCATGATAATTTATAAATCAATAAATAATCAATAACTATGAATTGAGATTTATATAATCAATAAATCTCAGATTCATGATAAATCGATTGTTCTTTTTCTGAGGTCAACACTGGGAGCCACGAGGACAGGGCACATTGCCATTTCTGAAATATATCCTGAGTGCTATGAGATGTGCTTGTCTGCATTAAGTTTTGCCGTAAGTTCTAAGACTATTTACAGGAAAGGAATAGAAAGGAAACATATTTGTACAATCCCATCGTGATTCGCTCCTAAACTGTTTTTGGCAAATAACCCATATTTGCGTGTGTTAGGTGTGCCTACATTCCATACCCTACGGATAGTTTGAAAACGGGTTCATGTGCCCATGTATTGAACATCTCCTGTTCTTAGATGCATTTTTCCTGTGGTAGCCTTTCGAGCTTGGAATCAGATACTCCACTAAAGCAGTATGCCAGACTAGACAGGACTGAAACAAACCAAAAAACCAAATCATCCAGTATTGACATGGATGAATTTGTGCGTGTATAGTGCATGAATCATCATGCATCCAATTGCAGTTTGAACTGTCTAAATACTTATGTATACGTATGTGTACATATGTATGTATATGTATGTATATATGGTAAATATACATACATACATGCTTACATATATATATATGGCATGAATATATATATATATATATATTTATACATATCATCGAACTACATATTTACAAGTATACACACGTACACATGTGTATATATATATATGTAAAAATATATACACATATGCATATCTATCGAAATGCATATATACATAATTACATTTTGTCATATATGTACATATATATACATATACATATGCACATATATACATATATGCATAAATACCATATATACATAGTTCATAAAAACATATATACATACGTACATAAATACATATGTACATATATATAATCATATATACATATGAACATACATTTAGATATACCGAGATTTATATATGTATACCTTTATATGCATACATCTGTATACATATGCATATATGTATGTATATTACAATGTACAAATACATAAATATGTAGAGAGAGATAGATATATTCCCCTGTATATATATTATATATACATACATACATACATACATAGACATATGTATAGGCATGTAAAGACCTAAATATATACATAGACATGTATATACATATATATATGTATACATATATGTATATGCATATTATATGTATATATGTGTACACTTACATTTAAATACGCGTATATATATATATGCACATGTATACATATATACATATACATTTAAATGTAAATGCGTACATATGTATGTATATATATATTATGTGTATATATGTATGTATATATATTATGTGTATATGTATTTATGTATATATGTAACATATGTATATAAATATATACATACACATATGTATATACATATATATACATACATGTGTCCATATATATATATGTATATACATAATATGTATGTATATATATATGTATATATATATATGTATATATATATATATATGTATATATATATTTAATTATGTACAAATATATGTGTGTGTGTATCTACGTACGTATATATGTCTCTATGTCTTCGTCCGCATATCACCATCGGTGCAGGTCTTTTATTCTGGTATACCTGTCCAACTCACACTTGCAGGCATACCGCGACATATCTGCACTTTGAGGCTGCCACCTTTGTCCAATGAAATCTGATTGGATGCCTGGACTTCCATCAGGATCTTCTAGTTGCCTGCTCGAAGCACCTTCAGAGGATCCAGCATTTCACTGCATCACTATGGTAAAAAATGAATCGGTGATTCGCTGCAAAAATGAATTCTTGAAAAGAAAAGGTGAAACACGATTATCACCGCCTGGCCATCTGTGCTCCTCAACACCGTGATACTCCTTCAGCAGCATGGATTGAGCAGGCTTCAAAAATTATTGTGTGTGTGTATAGTGTGTAGTGTCAACCCCGGAATATATAATAAACCCTAAACCCTGAAGTTTATTTGATAATGTGCTCTGAAAATGTCGCTGGTCCCCCACCAAGGAGCGCAAGTCTCCTCGGCCAAAGGCAGTGCCTCAAGCTGGAGCAGAAGCGCCATCAGCTGAAAAAAATGTAGAGAACTTCCTGTCAGGTCATGGCTTTCCAAAAGGAAGCAGAAGAGTACAAAAATGTGCCTGCATCCTTCCCATCTTTGTTTCATAAAGAGGCAACAAAATCTGTCAACACAACTTCAACCAATCATGAACCAATCATCTAGAATTGGTTTCACGGGCATGTTAGCGGAAACCAAATCCCTGGATGTTTGTCCATTGGATTGGCGGGAAACAACTCCGCAATCCGGCATTTGGTTTTTCAAATTCATCCAGTGAATCAACACACTGCCACCAGCCTCTCACACCCGAAGGCATCTCTTTGCAGGCACTAGCTCCGCATCCCGTTTTTCGAATCCCCAGCCAGCACAAAGGACCAAAGAAACCGGGGGAAACGATAAATTATAAATGCTGTTTTTAAATGTTATACACTAAAAGGTAATGGGCAAATGCTGGCATTTGCTGATAAATGATATGTCTGAGGTGAATGCGGGTGACTTCAATGTTCTTGACCCTGCAATCGTCAAGGTTGCGAGGAGTGACAGGCCTTAATGATTGCTGTGACTAATGACTGTACTATTTGACTCAGGGACAACTGTCTCGAACGTTCATGGGTCCTTAATCCACAACCAGCTCCTTGAGCCAAGACAGTATGGGGGTTCCGCGACATAAAGCCACCTCCAATGTTGATGACCAGACTGAGTAGAATTTCCATTCCATGCTAAAGCATGTTGAAACAGCCTCCGTACACCTCTTCTCTAACTTCCTATGAAGACCAGGTTGTCAGTCTCCCAAAGTTGCTTCAGATGCACCGTGCTCCCAGCGGTGCCAGCAGTGCCAGCAGTACCAGCAGTGCCTGTACATGTCTGCTGAATGTGCAGCTTCTTGGAGCTCCTGCCCTGCACCTGCTGGCGCCGGACTGGGTGTGCGTTGACCATGGCTGGCATTCACCAAGGCTGGCACCAACTCGGGCC
This sequence comes from Cladocopium goreaui, assembly GCA_947184155.2. NCBI lineage: Eukaryota > Dinophyceae > Suessiales > Symbiodiniaceae > Cladocopium > Cladocopium goreaui. Next base: position 162,609 of record CAMXCT020000354.1, on the reverse strand, counting down.
CTCAAACGTCTGAGGCGCTCTCTGGCGAATGCCACCTGCTTGGCAAAATGTCCAAGTTGGATGGGGCATCAGTGAAAAAGATTGTCACTCACAGAGTGATGCATAAATCTGCTGAACACTGACGAAAACCTAATGCCACCAAACGTGATGAAATGTGTGGCTTCAAATTGGTTTCATCTGCCCCAATTCTGATCCATATCCCACCATATCCCACCATATCCCACCACATCCCACCACATCCCACCATATCCCATGTCCAGAAAGGCGCCTCAGAACATGTGAAGCCTGCCGCATCTGCAGCCGTGATTGCTGCCAGCATACGTCGCTGATCCTTCGATCACCACATTAGCCGGTGTATTTGGGGATCAATCCACAGCTTGGGGATGGAGTCTGGACAGATTTCTGATGATTTTTGGTGCTCCATTTGTTGGCAATGTTTGTACCTGGTCTTGGAAAAATAAAAAACGTCGAACTTCACCACAAGAGTGATGCCTCGTCGGGTTATCATGGGTTACCATGGGTTACCATGGGTTACCTTGGGTTACCATGGGTTACCATCATGCCCTGTGAAACCACCGTGTTTAACGCACAGCTGTCGTCCTCTCCCTGCACTGCTTCCGACAGCTCCTGAGAAAAATACTTCAGCATCTAAGGCCAAGACTGTGAGAAATTATTCATTGGTACATAGTATATAGATATATAATATATGGTATATATTGATTGGTATATTGTTATTGAATGTTATTAATGGGTATACAATCTCATGGACATTTACTGGGGTTGATGGGGTATGCTTAATTGTTGTAGAACCGCGTAGATTCCGCAGGGGATTTTGCGCCCGATTCTCTGGCCCCACCTCTGCTACTTCCGCTCTCGTCTTTGCCATAGTTTCTTCAGCCTGAACCAGCCGAGACTGTGCCATGTGCAAAACCAATTCACTCATGTCTATAGGGTGAACTTTAGAGGTCTCCGAAACACGTTCTACGTATCTTATATGCATGTAAAGTTCATAGAAATATATGTAATGTATATATAGTACGTATATCCATAAATATATACCCAGATGTACGAGTACGTAAATTGTGTATAGTACACATATCTATATATATATGTGTGTGTAAATATGAAGGTCATCTCCACATAATCCTGGCAGATCCACCATGATGCACGGATCTACCTCAAATTATAAATAATTGTGGCACCTCCAGGACAGACATCGTCTGTCTAGCGATTTCCATCACTACGCAATCATCTTCGACGCGACATTCCTGACATGTTCACGCGGTGACACTGATGTGACATGCGTCATCATGCATCATCATTCAAAAAAATGGAGCCATCATGTGAATTCCGGCAAATCTATAAGAGTATACGTGGGTCAACATGTTCATCTCAAAAAATATGTTTGGTTCAATAGCAAGCTTGAGGCCCAGGGGTAAGGGACAAAAGCTAACTTGACAGGGAACTTGGCACGAAAACACAATGATGCTGAGGATGCGGATGCTGCCGATTTTGTTGCCGGGGGCGACATGCCGACGGTGTCCCCGGGAGAGATTGAGAATCGGCCAAACTATTTGTGAACCAACCAAGGGGAGGGAGGGGATGAAGAGGGCAACAGCGTCATTGGCTGTCTTTCTTCTATCGGCCAATTAGCCGTTCGGTGCCGCGCCTAGCCTACAAAACGATACCATGCTATAGCTCTATCTGTCTCTTGAGCCTTGACAGTGTTTTAAACTGTGCTCAGTACTCATGCATGTGCCCTGATAATCCCTGATAGGGTTCAGTCCAAAACACAAACACATGCACAAGTTCAAAAGCAATGAATTGAGCACTGCGTCTTGCTGTCGCAGGAGTTCATAGCAAATAAACTAGTCAACACCTTGGCTAAACAGCAAAAATAGCGGGGAATGCGCAATGGTCTTAAGAACGGAGTGCGCGGTGGAATCGTGACTAATTCTTAGGACATGTCAAAAATCAAAAACAATGTCAGCTCTCGGTATTTTTCGACACTGGTGCGGAGTGCACGGTCGATCTGTCAAAATGCTCTACCGGTGAAAGTTTCCATCTAGCGCGTGCCAGATTCAGAATTTCAGGTCGAACGAAAAGCAGACCAAAACACAAAATACACAATTGGAAATCGGATCTCCAAAGTCGCTCATTCAAGTAACAACGGACAGAAATCGAAGGGTGAAAATACTAGTTTCTCTCGCAGAGTAAATGATTGATGTAGGATGTGTGATACTCTCCGTCTCTTAGGAGTATATATCAAACTGAAAGGGTGAAAACTCTTTCTTTTAAGAGTATACCATCAATGCAAAAACGTGAATCATATGCAAAACTGTACAGAGCTAACTGACCTTGTGCTATCTTCTCCTTTTAGAACTATGCAGGTATCGTTTCGGTCTCCAGTATGAAGACGATGAAGACGATCGACCTCGACCAGTGTTGGAAACTTGATGCCAATAAGGTCGACCAGTATAGTTCTGCCCCGATTGTAAATCCAACCAAAGACCATCATCCTCTTCATCACCTTGTTGAGGATGTCCCTCGTGCTTGTTCTGCCTCTGGATATCCTTTCTCCTCGCTTTTCTCTCCATCTTCTTGTCTGGATTGCTGTAAGCGCGAGCTTCTTGAGGAGTAAGATCAGATGGTGTGAGGTGAACAAGTAAAGGATCTGAATCTCCTATCTGCGATGAGTTAAGTGAATGCGGCCATCGCCATATCATCTGTCCAAGGCATAGTGATGTGGGGGTCTGCACCTGGAGTGGCTGCTGCCAGATCTGCTGTGGTTTGTTGCTGAGCTTCATGAACTTCCTTCTCATTGACATGTGCAATCGCCTCTGGGTTTGTAATCTCGAAATCAGATAAGAGATGGATCCAAGACTCAATTAGTTAGGCTATTCTCCGGTGATTCGAAATTTGGTCATCCATCTTTGCAAACCCATTGTACCTCTGTTGTGTTTCATGAACTGCATGAATCGATGCAGAAACATTGTCTGAGCTCATTTGATGAAATACGGTCGCAAGAATCTCGCTTGCAAACAGCTGCTTCTACTTCAAGCCTGTTCCTCAAAGCAGGTCCATGTTTTTCAGGTCCCAGATCACGCCGGTCATCAGTTGCATCTTCAAAAGCAAAGAAGCTGGTCTTTCCATCACATGACGGGGAATACCTTCGCGGTCATCTGTTGGGTCATGTGAATAGCAGGTTGTTGGGTACCCCCCTTCTCATTGCATAGGATTCATAGTGGTCCCATGAGCTACCATCATCGGCAATGTCGAAATCATCATCATAGCCATGGCTTGTCATTGGGCTTACTCTGTACACCTGGAGCAATGCCCCGCTACCAGTTGCAGGAAAAGGATCAGCTAGAGCGTCTTCCCAGGCTGCACGCACTGTTCTGCCTCTATCGGCCAATGAGCCACTCGGTGCCGCCCCTAGTCTACAAAGCTATACCTCCATATCTGTCTCTTGGGCCTTGACAGCGTTTTTAAGTTTGCTCAGTACTCATGCATATGCCCTGATAGGTTTCAGTCCAAAAACGAAAACAGGGAAGAGGTTGTAGTTAAGTATGAAGTTTTTTGCGATTGGAGATTCCAGCCCTCCCAATACCTTGCTAAAGTAAGAGGGACTTCAGCTAGCAGAAGCTAGCTTTCGTGAAAAACTCCAAGTTTGTGGTTCCATTGGTGCCTGTGCTTCTTGCATCGCTGCGGCAATTTGCTCTTTATTTCTGGCCTGGAACGTCAAATATGGCTCTGAAGATGGGGGGGTTTACACCGCAAAACTGTGATTCCTATGGGGAGAATACGGAAAAAACATAATCAACCAGTGGAACTGTGGTAATCTTAATGGAACCTACGACTAACCATGCCCTATTTTCAGACAACCCTGTGTCGAAACTGTTGGAAGAGTTGCAAGATGTCAAGCGTCATTCACCCGAACCTTCGTTGCCAAGGCAAGCTTTGTCTGGCATTGCTGGCGGATTTTGAGCTGTGAATGCCTGCCATGCCAGAAAATCATGCAAAATTGAACATGTTCTTGCATTCCCAAAGTCCAACCAGCCAAAACTTATATAATATACCAGAGGGTTGGATAGACTAATAGAAGTATGATATAGTATGATTAGTATACGTAGGCATACATACATGGAGAAGAAATATATGTTGTTCGATTCTAGCAAAAAAACAAACGGTGCCTTCACAACAGCCTAAATATGCATCCAGTAGAGTTACAAAATGTCTAACAGTCTCAGCCGACCTCTTCTTGAAGTGATGCCATTCTTGCTTGGGAACACCATGATCTGCGAGCTCCTTGGCAACTATGGTGATTTCCATCGCAAGCTTAAGCCGGCAGCATAGCCAGAGCACTCCACTGCAACACTTTCCCATGGATTCCTAGCCTCCAAACCTTTGGCAAAGTTCTCCACATCTTCAGAATCCGCCAACTTTGCAAGCCTTCAGTTGCAATTTATCGAGTGTATTGCAGATTGCTTTGCTGCTAGCGTCTTCATCTTCAAGTGTTGCTGTTGTCTTAAAAGAACGGATGCCTCGCCATCGCATGAACTCGAAGCTCTTGCCGGGCTTCTTCCACCCTCAAACGTGGCCCAACAAGCAAGTGTCACATCAAAACAATCAACCCATCAGCTATCTGAAAATGGCATACCCCGAATTTGATGGGTTATCATGTTTTACCACTAAAAACTGTAGCTTTGGGGTATATCCAATTTTTGGACAAACCCGTGTCAACCAACTCAAACTTGCATGTCTGAGCGGGGTGCTCGTCCTGTTCCTTGGGGTCTGCTCCAAGCATTCCAGGTGCCTGAGGACTGATCTATTGTCCGGCGTCAATGCAAAAGTCCCAGAGGCTAGATTCGGCTAGGTCAAATGTATGTAAAAAACACAGTGGCAGGATTCCGTCTCTTGAATTCCTGTATTATTATGAGCATTGCACCATGACTGATCTTTGAATTTCATAGATCTTCGCGCTACAAATCCACTAAATGCAATTATGGGGCCACCGGGCCTGGTCATGGAGACCAACCTTCTCTGCTGCTGCAATTGCTGCCTTCAGCCTTGCTGGTTCCTGTAACGATCTTGGTCAAACGTGTCAAACTGGCCGTTCAGAGCTCGAGAACGTTGGTTTCAAAATATTCAGACATCACTAAACCGTCATAAAAGACCCTTGTACTCTGACCTGTTTGACTTATAGTTAGTGGTCCTACTCGGTGGGTCTGAGCCATTCTGAGCCATTCTGAGCCATTCTGAGCCATTCTGACCCTGCCTTGCTGGCAATTGCCTTGCGCATCTCTTCTCTGGCAGCCTCGCGTGCCTCCGCAGGTACTCTGATGGAAGACCCCAAAGATCCTCAAAGTTCTTGGACAAGCCCCAAGTCTTGCAGGAATTCAATGATTAGCAGGATATATAATATATATATATACATATATCCTCCGTTATATTACCATCATGGTACTATTTATCTCATACTTAGCATAGTATTTCATACTATCTGTATTACTGGTACCATAAAAACCAACAAAATGCAGCAAGTACCCTCTGGTAATTTAACATAGCTACTAGTATGGAAAATCATCTGTGTATATATCTTTCCAAGTATCTCATCTATAAATAAACCATTGTCCATAGCGATTTGACGAAAAATACCGGAGTGTTCCTCCCAAAATGTTTCCTGCGGCGAACCTGCAACGCCCGCAGGGCATCTCTGCCTTTTTTCACAACGGCTTCCTCCACGTGGACCTTCAGCCATTTTTCAAATGGGTTTTCTCTGAAAATGAATGAGGTACCCCCAAAATCCCATGGTTCATATTGGTTCATCATAGTTCATCAAAAGTTTTTTGCATCCCGAATTTTAGACAAAGCCGAACTGCAACAATGAATGGTCGCAAAAGCTGCGACAGCTAGGCCTTGAGGGCACCTTCAATCGCGGTTCGCAGACGAGCTTTGTCTCGCGCCTTTCCACATGGCAGCTGGCGTTGTTGTTGTTGTTGTTGTTGTTGTTGTTGTTGTTGTTGTTGTTGTTGTTGTTCTTGTTGTTGTTGTTGTTGTTGCTGTTGTTGTTGTTAGTAGTTGGAATTCCCATAATGGATGATTATGAAAATCCCCATGTATATTCATAAATGTATATATATATATACTATACATACACACAATATATATATATATATATTTACTATATATATATATATTATTTATATATACTATATATATACTATATATATACTATATATATATACTATATATATATACTATATATATACTATATATATACTATATATATACTATATATATACTATATATATATACTATATATATATACTATATATATATACTATATATATATATACTAATACTATATATATACTATATATATACTATATATATACTATATATATACTATATATCTATATACTATATATAAATACTATATATATACACTATGTATATATATATATATTCGCTATGTATATATATATATACTATATATACTATATGTATCGATCTACTTTCAGTATATATATATAGTGTATATATTCATAGGATCCTTGCTTCCGGGGGCCAGATTTATTAAGCCAGATTAAAACCCCTAAAAAAGAAATATCCAGGCTTTAGGGGTAACCATTCTCCCAACAGACCCGTTGCGCATGAATTTTGGACAAACAATTAATAACCCTTAATAAGCGCAATCCTTTGTAGCACCATGTGATTCACCAAATTGGTTGCTTCTTACGACTCAGAGATGCTATTGAGGTAATAACCCTTAATAAGCAGTATGCAATTTTCTGGCTCCAACAAAATAACCCTTATTAAGGAAGGACATGATATCAGGTGTTGGGAACACATGTGCTTAATGAGGCTTATTTAGAAATTGGCCCCAGAAGAAGCAGAAATCAGTGTAGCCTTATTAAGCTTTCCTAAGCCACACACGTTTTTCCTGCTCTGGTCTGTGTAGGTTGCGGAAAACATTCTCCCAACACACTCCCTGCCCATGAATTTTGGAAAAACAACTAATAAACTTTAATAAGCACAACCATGTGATTCACCAAATTGGTTGCTTCTTACGACTCAGAGATGCTATTGGGATAATAACCCTTAATAAGCAGTATGCAATTTTCTGGCTCCAACAAAATAACCCTTATTAAGGAAGGACATGATATCAGGTGTTGGGAACACATGTGCTTAATGAGGCTTATTTGGAAATGGGCCCCAGAAGAAGCAGAAATCAGTGTAGCCTTATTAAGCTTTCCTAAGCCACACACGTTTTTCCTGCTCTGGTCTGTGTAGTTTGGGGAATCCTGGAACCTTTCCGGCACTAAAACCGGTTACATGCAGAATTTTTTTTTCTGGCAGGTGCTGGAAGTAGTGTCTCTCACAAGGAACCCTGAAGAGATGATACGGGAATCTGATGGCAACCAAGTAGACCCTAATAAGCCTTAATAAGGGACTGGATCTATTGTTAACCCTTGTAAGACCTTGGTCTTGTCATCAACACATATCATTTTGCATGCTGCATATGAGTCTGTTTGGGCCCGGGGCATGAGAGTGTCACTAGTACTTGGCAAACCGCCTATACACTAACTTTCAACAATATGAATCAAACAATACATCAGGGTTCAGTCATACAGCGGCTCATCTAACAAACAAATTTATTTAACAAGCGCCCAAGTTTGATTTAGATGCAAGAGTGTATCAATAATCTTTAAAAAATGTTGTTAATTTTAATAAAAAACAAAAAATACATACATTGTTTTAAAGCAATTAAATAGATTTAAATTTTATAGATATGACTTTTCTCATTTTTTTGTTTTGCGCTTTTCCATTTTGTTTCCTATGTTGTTTCCCCGTTGTGTTTCCTCTTTGTGTTACCCCGGTGTGTCAGGGCGTGTTAAAGTCATGAACTAGGACTCCAGAGGCGCCTGGCGAGCAGTTCCTGGCGCCTGGCGAGCAGTTCCTGACGCCTCCCTGGAACCTTAATAAGCCTTAATAAGATTTAACAGTAGTCCTTTGTAAGCCTTCCTGGTGCCATCGCTGCTTGATTGTTTTTTTTTACATCTTTCAGCACCCCTTTCACCCCAAGGGCCCCTTGCAAAGAAGATCTTCTGTTTTTTCTCATTTTTGACAAAAGAAAAAGATCGAAATCACCCAGGCCAAAACCTAGAAAATAAAATAAGGACAAATCGAAAAAAAAAACAACCAAAAAAAGACAAAACATGATCAAAAAACGGCCAGACAATGATTAACAAAATCACCAAAAATTAGCCAAAAACATTACCAAAAAACAACCAAAACTTTAAGAAATAAGGAAAAAACGAAAACAACCAAAAACACGACCAAAACATGACCTAAAAAAAACAAAAAAACGAGCAGAAAACAAAAAAATAACCCAACAAAGGACCAAACAATGACCAAATCTCGCCAAAATGATTAAAACAATGGCCAAAAACGACCAAACCATGAGGAAGCCAAACGACCAAATAAATGAACATAAAAAACAAAACAAAAAAACAAAAGGTACAGGCAGTTATGAACCCTTATTAAGCCTTATTAAACCAGTGGAGGTGTTGGTTCAATCCCCCAAGAAAGCAGCATGTGAAGCTTCCATGGGATATGCCTCCGAAGAGTTACTTTCTATTTTTTTGGCCCCTTTTGGAATGTTTCCCAAACTGTGCAAGTTCGGGTTTTCTGGGGCCAGCTGCCAAAAAAGTCATGTGAAATTTCCGGACGTAGTCATGTGAAATGGCAAACGGAGGATTCCGTTACGGGCGTTATACTATATGCTATGATAAGCGTCAGGGAAACGCTTAAACTCTTTGTGGGCCTGTCAGTTGTTTTTGACTCACTAGTTCAAGGGCCAAAACCATGAAGCCAGATCTGTGGCGGCAATGGGCACAATCACGCATAATACACGCAGACCCTGAGCTGACCTGGAACCCTTCCATCCTGGAATCTTGAAAGCTTTGAACCTTAATCCTCCAACTATGAACCAAATTAATTCCAACCTTGGAACTACGTCCTGGGACCTTCCAATGCCGAAACCGTACAAGCGCTTGCGTATGGCTAGAAGGCATTTGAGAAGCTGTCGAGATGTCATAACCTCAATAAGGCTTATTAATGGATATCCATCTTGGGCCCAAAAATACTTCCTTTTTTGGAACGCATCCAGCTTTCCAGAGCAGTTTCCTTAATAAGCCTTAATTAGTTTTTCACCTAGTGTGCCCAAAGTGTATTTCTTATTGGTGCCTTATTAAGGCCCATTTTTCTCTTAATAAGCTCGTGCACTTTTGCACTGTTCACCAGAACCAGTGGGAAACCTTAACAGGCATTATTAGGCCTTATTAAGGCTTGGTAAAGTCTACCAGTGCATTGTGCATTGTGCGCGTTTGTGTCCATTGTCGCCAGAAATCTGACTTAATAAATCTGGCCCCCGGAAGCAAGGATCCTATGATATATATATATATATATACTATATATATTTATAGTAGATATATATATATATATATATATTTATATAGTCTATATATTTATAGTAGATATATATATATAGTACATAAATACTATATGTACACTATATATAAACTATATATATTATACATTTACTATATATATATATATTATATATACTATATATACACTATAAATATACACTATCTAGATATACTATATATATATAGTATATTTACACTCTATACATATAGTATATATACTATATAATATACTATATATATACACTATATATATATACTATATATATACTATATATATACTATATATATATACTATATATATACGATATATATATATATATTATATATATACTATATATATACTATATATATTATATATAAAAATATACTATATATATACTATATAAATAATATATATATATACTCTATATTTACTATATATATATACTATACTTTATATTTACTATATATATATGTATGAGGGACCTTTAGGTCATATTATGCATATGCTGGCTGCTCGAGACTTCATAGATTTAAAAGATTTACAAGAATAAAAAGAATTGAAATAATTAAAAGATTTGACAGATTTCAATATTTAATTCTTTTAAATCTTTTAATTCTCCAGAGCTTTAAAAGATTTAAAATATTTAAATATTTAATTCTTTTAAATCTTTTAATTCTCCAGAGCTTTAAAAGATTTAAAATATTTAAATATTTGATTCTTTTAAATCTTTTAATTCTCTAGAGCTTTAAAAGATTTAAAAGATTTAAATCCCAAGAGGTTCCCAGAATCTCACGTCCTTTGGGGATTTAAAATATTTAAAAGAATTAAAAGATTTAAAAGGTTTAAAAGATTTAAAAGATTTGAATATTTAATTCTTTTAAATCTTTTAATTCCTCAGAGCTTTAAAAGATTTAAAAGATTTAAATATTTAATTCTTTTAAATCTGTTTATTCCCCAGAGCTTTAAAAGATTTAATAGATTAAAACATTTAATTCTTTTAAATCTTTTAATTCTTTTAAATCTTTTAAATCTTTTAAATCTTTGAAGTCTCCAGGAATCCTCCAACAATAGGGTCAGCTCACGATTTAAATCGTTTAAATCTTTTAATTCCCCAGAGCTTTAAAAGATTTAAA
>CAMXCT020000354.1:138026-151896 GCA_947184155.2 Cladocopium goreaui | reverse complement strand
GACTTTGCCTCGGCTGCTTATTGAGATCGCCCACAAGGGCTTCTTCGAAGCGTTCTGGGACTTTATCTCCAAGCCCCTTACGACAGGCGGTTCGCCTTCACCTGTAGGTGCATCCTGTGTGATTTGTTGGGCACCGTGGTTCCCTTGCCTCGCAGGGTCGTTGATTGGGAGTTCAGCCATAGCCTCTTCCATATAACGGAACACTGCCGCGCTCTTCCATCTCCCCAGGAACATCAGGTCTGCCAAGCTCCATTTCTCCCTCGTGTAGAACATGGCACCTGATCTTCTCGCAGAGTGGCCCGACATTCCATGGTCGATGTTGGCTGCCCATGCTTTGACAAGTTGGTAACGGGAAACTCTGTCTCCACTGCCATCAGCAATCAGAGGTTCTCGGTCTCCTTCGCCAGCCATATAGGTCTTCACCTTCACCGAAATTCTCCAAGGGCAAGTTGACCTACATGGTTTGACTCCACAGCACACCAGGGTCCGTTTGATGCCTTTTCTACCCTGATCCATCTTGGACTTCTGAACCGACAACGACACTTTCTTGTTGTCCAGATCAAGGTCCAGATTGGCGTTGTCCAGTGCGACCACCTCTCCGCTCCTCAGCATCCAGACGGCCGCAAAGACGTATGCCATTTTTGGGAAAGCTGGAGCGTTCTTTCCAATCTTCGCCACAACACTCGGGTCTTCCACAGTGATCTCCTCGGGCTTTACCTCAATGGCTCTCCTGTCTGGGCCTACATCCCTTCTCAAGGCCCTCTTTATCATAGCCAGCTGTCTTTCCAAAACTTCATCCCAAGCCCAACCAGCCTCCAACTGCATGAGCTTTACCTCATTGATGTATTGCTCTCCAGTCTTGAGGTTGCATTCACTGAGGATCGCCCCCACCAGCTCAAGTTCCTCCGTCTCCAAGGGGAAGAATTGGCCATCCCCCTTCACCTTGGTGAGTATTTCACATAGTCTCCTTCGCTTGGACGTTTTGCTCGCTAAGGTGGACTTTGCGAACATCTTGCCCCTAAGGTTCGAGACAGCCTTCCTCCTCCAGTCCTTAGAGGCCACCGCTCTAGCGATGCCGTCCCAATTCAGCTTCTTCGCTTTGTTACTATTGGGCTGGCTTCCTCTAGCATCTTTGACACCACCGGCGTGTTCTTTGGGAACCCTGCCTTTCCCGTTTTGCTCACTGGGCTCTGGCACTCTCTTGGTTCCGCTGCCTCCTTTGCCCGTCTTCTGGCCGCCGACGATTTCGGGCTGATAGACCTGCGTCGATCGGACCCCCGTGTCGCCTCCCCTGAGTGACCAAGGTTGCCATCCTCCTTTGCCGGAGAGGTGAATTCCGGGCTTCCAATCTCCTCGGGTGATTTGGCCTTCCACCATTGCCGCCGTAGCGATATGTTGTTTTCTGCCCAGATCACCATGTTGAACTTTGCCTCCGAAGGGCTTGCCTCCTCCCTTTTCCCATGTGGTTTGTGTTTCCTGCCCTTGCTCCACCAACTGGTGCCCCAATTCACCCAGGAGCGGAGCCAGCAGCTTACGCCTCTCACCACTCTTTGGCATAGCCGCGGGAGCCATTGTCCGTACCACGCTCCAACCAAGAACCCCAGTGCCAACGTCCCGACCCAATACTTGAGGATCCATAGGGGACTTTCAGTGGCCTTCTTGGGCTCGGTCAGCTCGAGAGAGCTCTGCAGCACGAGCGACATGGCCGCGGGCTTGAGTGAAAAACGCCTATCCATGGGAAGCAGTTGCACATCGCTTCAAGCAAACTTCACTCACAGTATTTAAAAGAAATAAAACAATGTTTTTTTTTCAAACACCACTGTCCCTGCGCCCTCCTGACACTTCCATTTGCGACTGTTTCACTCCGAGCCGCCTGCAATGAAAGTGTCTGCAGGCACCAAGTCCCCGGCCCATTCTCCATGGCCCTCCGCACCAGGAGGGGTGAGTGAAAATAATTCCTTACACGTGTGGCAAGGTGCAAGACGAAAAATCTTCACTCCTTCCAGGGACTTCGGCTTGTCTCCTCGGTCGTGCATTCTGCTGAGCCAATCCGTCTCCTTGTTGTCAGCGCCCCGCAGATGCTGCACGACCACCCGCTGCATGCGATGCAGCTCAAGCATCAAGGAGATCTCTGCCGCCAGGTAGTTGAGCTGGGGCGATGAGCTACCCGTCTTCTTCGTGACCCCCAACGCTACTGTCGAATCACTCCGTAGCAAGATTGGACGTCCTTTGAAGATCGAGGCCCATTTGTGCAGTCCTCGGAGTACTGCCAGCGTCTCAACTACGCTTTGGGAGGATGCCTCACCGTACTCCACTTTCAGCATCTTTGCGTCCTCCGGCTTGAACTCTGCCTCGAAAGCCTCAACTATTTCGAATGCAGTGCCGTCCATGGTGAGACGGATGAGCATGCCTCCCAACCCCCATGGGCTTGCGTCCGTGACCAGCCCGTACTGGATCTTCTTCTCGACAAACGGCTCCGCCCTGAACAGCAGGATGTCCTTCCTCTGCATCAGCTTGCACAGCCAGTCAATTGGGTTCTTGAGGCGCTTGTAAGGCACCAGCCCTTTCTTCGGCCTGGTGTCTGCCCGCTTGGATGCCCTCATGTCCTCCAGGCCCTCTGCCTCGTCTCTCAGCACCGATGTCATGGTGCCGTAGAGGGCGTTCACCACCCATTTTGCTCTGGGCACCACCCCTGCTATCCAGCTCAACTTTCCTGTGATCTTGCGGACATCACGCAAGGGCACCATACCCATCTGTGGCCACTTCTTGACTTCGGCTTCGATCTCCTCCAGCATCTTTGCCTGAATCCCAATCATGAGTTCTGCTTGTTGAAGTTCCAGCGTGGTGCCTATCCACTTCACTCTGGATCCCCGCTCTCCTTTTTCCAACGCAATCTGCACCCCCAAGATTCGGAGGATGTAGAGCACCATGGCGAGGACGTGGTTTCGGTGTTTGCGGGGCCCTCGCAGCACCAGGATGATGTCGTCCATGTAGATCTGCGATGTCATCTCTGCTGCTGACACCATAGACTGCAGGACCCTTCCAATTGCCGAAGCCAGCCTGCCCATGTGCAGCGGGGCCGCCTTGTAGCCAAAGAGCATTGCCGGCCATACCAATGCTCCCACCTCTGCTTCGTCTGGAGTGACGGTGTGACGCCATTCCCTGGGGTCTATGGCGAGGTGGCAGAATGCATCCCTCAAGTCAATCATGACGAACTCTAACTCGTCCCAGTTCTCCAGACCCTTGTCGCCATACCTCTTGTAAAGGATTCCTTTAAGGTCATCTGATCTTGCTATCATGCCTCTGATCCCCTGCACCAGGTCTTGGATCCTTGGTAAGGTGATCCTTTCGCTCACTCTGCAGCGGGCGTTTCCCTGAGATCTCCTCATGTCGATCACGATCCTGCGCTTCTTTCCTCCGTCTGGGCGGTCCTTGATTATCAGCGCCATCTTTGAGCAAGTGCCTGAACCAAAACGCTCTTGCACTTCCTCCCAAGTCTTCCTGACAGCGAAACCCTTCTCGAGGTATCTCCTGATCTCGATGGTGGCGTCTTCCTTGTTTTCCGAGACGCTCTTGTAGTTCGACGTTTCCTTCAACACCGAGAACTCTACCTCCGGGATTTCTTCCGGGTCCTTGATACCCAAAACCTTCGGGAAGATGCTCCCGGTGTCCGGGATCTCCAACTCCATGCCCATGGGGACCCCGTTCTTGATGTGTCTCGGCAGGTAGACATCAGGGTCCCTGCTCCTTCTCTGCCATTCCTTCCAGAGCTCATAGTTCAGCGGTGACGTGAACTCGTCAGGCTGCTTCAAGATCACCTCCTTGTCCTCGTCTCGCATGTTCCACATCTTTTTGATTCGTCTCTCCCATTCCTCAACTCTCACCTGCAAGAACTTTGCCTCCTCTGAACCATAAGCGCAAGCTACGTCCACAATGTCCCATTCCTCCAACTCGAAGGCGTTCCATTCCCTTCTGAGTTGATCTCCAACTTCTCGCACCATGTGAAGTCTTGCAACTGCTCTGGAGGGATTTCTCATGCCGCCTATGGCTTCCTGGTTCTGCATCTCCTTGATCTCCTTGTTGGATGCTCTCCTTGAGGACGAAGGGATGTACTCCTTTTCGGTGTCTCCCGCAGCCAACGCTCTTGTCAAGGAGTTTGCAAACTTCTTGTCCGACTCCTTTGTCTCCTGTGGTTTGTCGAACCGCTTCTCTTCGTTCAGCAACCACTTGTGTTGTAGCGACGATGCTGCCTTGGATTGCCTGACAAGTTGGAACCTCCAAAACTCCAGTTTGACGGTCCTCTTCCATCCCGCCACCACGAGCTTTGCCACGGCCTCACAAAGTTCGTCTGGGTACCTGCCCGCTTTGACGGTCTTGGCTTTGCCCACCAGTGCCTCATGAATAATCCATGAGGGACAGCGGCAGACCTTGCTCAGGGAAGGTAGTCCTTCCAGTTTCCCTGCCCACATCGCAGGTTTGAAGTGGCGCACCTTGAGTCTTTGCTGAAAGGCGCACGTGTTGAAAGGCACCTTACTCGCACCAATCTTCTCCAAGGTCTGCTTTATCTCCGGCAACTCCCATGCAGGTCCACACCTATCGTCACCTGGAGGGTTCTCCATTGTCGCCGCCGTGGGAACTCGACGGGCCATGTCGGACTCCACCTGTGCCTCCATGAGCCAGCCGCTTTGTGCCGCCATGAGAGTACCTCTGTCTGCTTCTGCTTGACGTTCTGGTGGGTTCGAGCTGAGGCCATAGATCTCTGCGGTGGACCTCACAGGTGGCGGGCCCGGATTTTTCGACCACCTTGCAATTGAAAAGGAGCCACACGGGAATCCCGCGTGCATTCCATCGTACACGCCCTCCTTGACCTCCTGGCACAGGCCCCGATGTTGTTCCACGCTGCTCATGTCGACCTTGCCATCGATCAGCTTGTCCAGCGACTTTATCTCGCACTTCAGGCGCTCCTTCTCCGCCTCAAACTTTATCGCCTTTCCCAACACATCTTCTGGGCCTGAAAACACATGCAAGTAGGTGAAAACTCTTTTCTGCCTGTATTCATCAAAACTATTGGACTCCTCCAGAGCCTTTTTGACTCGTTCAGGAAGTTTTGCATCCGGCAGCTCCTTTGTCGCCTTCTCCACGTTCATCTCCGCTTCGGCCATCACCGAGGGGTCCTTTGTGGGCGACTCCCGCTTCTGCCTCTTTGCCTCAGGCTCCTGAGGGCTCGCGTCGGCGCTTTGGCCTGGGTCTTCATCGCCGCCCCAGTCCACGCCAAGCTCACCCTCGGGATTCATGCTTGAGCGGAAAGTTCCTGTGACATTGAGCATGACACGTCACACAAAACCCTCCCTCAAGAACAAACGTTCAACAAGAGTCCAAAAAAAAAAACAACATGCAAATCAAACGAACTTCCAACGTTTTTTTTTTCATCTTTCAGGGTCATGCTTTGCAGTCCTTGTCTTGGTGAGACGGGCTCAAACACTTTCTACACTTATGAGCCCTTTTTACAGCTCCTTTGCACTCTCCTCCAGGTGGAACGTTTGCACAGCTCCCACTATTGGATGCCCAGCTGAAGCACAATGGAGCTCCCGCCTGATCTTTGCTTTTCGACTTGCCCTTGCCCTTCGACGGTGGGGCTGGTCTGTCATGAGCTCTCTCGTTTGCCGCCTTGATGTTCTTTAACTCCTGAAGGTCCGCTTGAACCCGTTTGCGCTTCCTGATTCTTTTCTCCTTTCTGATCTCCCGGCCTCCGTGCGTCTTGTCCTCCTCGGAGTCCTCCTTCAGGCCGGGGAACTGTGATGTGACAGCTGCCTCACCAGCCACAACAGGGACACCTCTGCCTCCCGCCGCTAGCCACGACGATGCAGGTACATGCACCTTCTCTGACCAAAACTTCTCATCCCCAATCACCGACAAAAACACGCATGACCAAGGGTCGTTGGCATCCCAATCATTCGGCACCTGTCGACCCCTTCCTTGCTCGAGCGTCCAATGCCTCCTCCATTTTTCCAACTTCTCTGCCCTTGCCGTGTCGTCTGCACTGTAAATCAGCCCCCAACACTGCGGCCACTGTGTCACCAGCTTCTCAATGTGACGGTAGTAGGCTTCCAGGGCTGCCAGACTGCAAATCTTCAACATGAGTGATGCAGCCCTGAAGACCCTCCAACTCGCCGACCAAGCCATAAAGTTTCCCGGTCCTGGCAAGTCCCTCTGCAAGAACTGACCATTTCCCAACGGAGTGAACACCCTGAAGCGATGCGACTTTGCCGCTCTCCTCTCAAAAGGTGTCCACACCGCAAAATCCACGTATGGAGCCGCCAGCAACTTTACCACGCGTTTATTCAAAGCTGCAAGTTGATTCGCCGTTGGTTCCTCTACATCATCCGGCATAGCACCCATCACCATGACAAAGTTTTGCGTCCAAATGTGGGTCTCCTCCAATGTAGGGGGCATCAGCTCAGATTCATCGCTCTGATCAATCAGTGAAGCCATTTTGAGTACATGTTCTTTAACTCCCGTAGACCCTGGCTTTGTCACCGTAGGAGCACTTCCCGTTTCTTGAGGGGCCCATGGATCCACATCGATGAACTGTGCCTCGTCCATTCCTGAGTTCATTGCAGTCACCCTTCTCGCCGTTCGCCAGCATAACCCCACCTGGGTCGCCTCCACAGGATTAAGTGGTGCACCGTCTGCCTTTATAGTTTGGCCGACAGCTGCGACCACTGCCACCGCTGGCAGAGCTGCCAGTACCCGAAGATCGTTGCCAAGGGGACCTATGTGATGTAGCCATCCATTCCATGCCTCGTCACTGATGCCAACGTCGGCCAAAACGTCCCCAACCGTCTGGAACGTTGCCAAGTTGTTCCATGGCCTAAACATCAGCGACTCGCGAGCGGCCTGAAATTCTCAAAAGAAATTTCCAGGTCAAGGCCTACATCTTAGGCCTTGAGCCAAAATGGCATGGCCACCAACCCATGCCTCACTTCTTCACCTATGGTGTTTGTCGATACCTGTGGTCTCTCTCAATAAACTTTAATAAGCACAACCATGTGATTCACCAAATTGGTTGCTTCTTACGACTCGGAGATGCTATTGGGATAATAACCCTTAATAAGCAGTATGCAATTTTCTGGCTCCAACAAAATAACCCTTATTAAGGAAGGACATGATATCAGGTGTTGGGAACACATGTGCTTAATGAGGCTTATTTGGAAATGGGCCCCAGAAGAAGCAGAAATCAGTGTAGCCTTATTAAGCTTTCCTAAGCCACACACGTTTTTCCTGCTCTGGTCTGTGTAGTTTGGGGAATCCTGGAACCTTTCCGGCACTAAAACCGGTTACATGCAGATTTTTTTTCTGGCAGGTGCTGGAAGTAGTGTCTCTCACAAGGAACCCTGAAGAGATGATACGGGAATCTGATGGCAACCAAGTAGACCCTAATAAGCCTTAATAAGGGACTGGATCTATTGTTAACCCTTGTAAGACCTTGGTCTTGTCATCAACACATATCATTTTGCATGCTGCATATGAGTCTGTTTGGGCCCGGGGCATGAGAGTGTCACTAGTACTTGGCAAACCGCCTATACACTAACTTTCAACAATATGAATCAAACAATACATCAGGGTTCAGTCATACAGCGGCTCATCTAACAAACAAATTTATTTAACAAGCGCCCAAGTTTGATTTAGATGCAAGAGTGTATCAATAATCTTTAAAAAATGTTGTTAATTTTAATAAAAAACAAAAAATACATACATTGTTTTAAAGCAATTAAATAGATTTAAATTTTATAGATATGACTTTTCTCATTTTTTTGTTTTGCGCTTTTCCATTTTGTTTCCTATGTTGTTTCCCCGTTGTGTTTCCTCTTTGTGTTACCCCGGTGTGTCAGGGCGTGTTAAAGTCATGAACTAGGACTCCAGAGGCGCCTGGCGAGCAGTTCCTGGCGCCTGGCGAGCAGTTCCTGACGCCTCCCTGGAACCTTAATAAGCCTTAATAAGATTTAACAGTAGTCCTTTGTAAGCCTTCCTGGTGCCATCGCTGCTTGATTGTTTTTTTTTACATCTTTCAGCACCCCTTTCACCCCAAGGGCCCCTTGCAAAGAAGATCTTCTGTTTTTTCTCATTTTTGACAAAAGAAAAAGATCGAAATCACCCAGGCCAAAACCTAGAAAATAAAATAAGGACAAATCGAAAAAAAAAACAACCAAAAAAAGACAAAACATGATCAAAAAACGGCCAGACAATGATTAACAAAATCACCAAAAATTAGCCAAAAACATTACCAAAAAACAACCAAAACTTTAAGAAATAAGGAAAAAACGAAAACAACCAAAAACACGACCAAAACATGACCTAAAAAAAACAAAAAAACGAGCAGAAAACAAAAAAATAACCCAACAAAGGACCAAACAATGACCAAATCTCGCCAAAATGATTAAAACAATGGCCAAAAACGACCAAACCATGAGGAAGCCAAACGACCAAATAAATGAACATAAAAAACAAAACAAAAAAACAAAAGGTACAGGCAGTTATGAACCCTTATTAAGCCTTATTAAACCAGTGGAGGTGTTGGTTCAATGCCCCAAGAAAGCAGCATGTGAAGCTTCCATGGGATATGCCTCCGAAGAGTTGCTTTCTATTTTTTTGGCCCCTTTTGGAATGTTTCCCAAACTGTGCAAGTTCGGGTTTTCTGGGGCCAGCTGCCAAAAAAGTCATGTGAAATTTCCGGACGTAGTCATGTGAAATGGCAAACGGAGGATTCCGTTACGGGCGTTATACTATGTTATGCTATGATAAGCGTCAGGGAAACGCTTAAACTCTTTGTGGGCCTGTCAGTTGTTTTTGACTCACTAGTTCAAGGGCCAAAACCATGAAACCAGATCTGTGGCGGCAATGGGCACAATCACGCATAATACACGCAGACCCTGAGCTGACCTGGAACCCTTCCATCCTGGAATCTTGAAAGCTTTGAACCTTAATCCTCCAACTCTGAACCAAATTAATTCCAACCTTGGAACTACGTCCTGGGACCTTCCAATGCCGAAACCGTACAAGCGCTTGCGTATGGCTAGAAGGCATTTGAGAAGCTGTCGAGATGTCATAACCTCAATAAGGCTTATTAATGGATATCCATCTTGGGCCCAAAAATACTTCCTTTTTTGGAACGCATCCAGCTTTCCAGAGCAGTTTCCTTAATAAGCCTTAATTAGTTTTTCACCTAGTGTGCCCAAAGTGTATTTCTTATTGGTGCCTTATTAAGGCCCATTTTTCTCTTAATAAGCTCGTGCACTTTTGCACTGTTCACCAGAACCAGTGGGAAACCTTAACAGGCATTATTAGGCCTTATTAAGGCTTGGTAAAGTCTACCAGTGCATTGTGCATTGTGCGCGTTTGTGTCCATTGTCGCCAGAAATCTGACTTAATAAATCTGGCCCCCGGAAGCAAGGATCCTATGATATATATATATATATATACTATATATATTTATAGTAGATATATATATATATATATATATTTATATAGTCTATATATTTATAGTAGATATATATATATAGTACATAAATACTATATGTACACTATATATAAACTATATATATTATACATTTACTATATATATATATATTATATATACTATATATACACTATAAATATACACTATCTAGATATACTATATATATATAGTATATTTACACTCTATACATATAGTATATATACTATATAATATACTATATATATACACTATATATATATACTATATATATACTATATATATACTATATATATATACTATATATATACGATATATATATATATATTATATATATACTATATATATACTATATATATTATATATAAAAATATACTATATATATACTATATAAATAATATATATATATACTCTATATTTACTATATATATATACTATACTTTATATTTACTATATATATATGTATGAGGGACCTTTAGGTCATATTATGCATATGCTGGCTGCTCGAGACTTCATAGATTTAAAAGATTTACAAGAATAAAAAGAATTGAAATAATTAAAAGATTTGACAGATTTAAATATTTAATTCTTTTAAATCTTTTAATTCTCCAGAGCTTTAAAAGATTTAAAATATTTAAATATTTAATTCTTTTAAATCTTTTAATTCTCTAGAGCCTTAAAAGATTTAAAAGATTTAAATCCCAAGAGGTTCCCAGAATCTCACGTCCTTTGGGGATTTAAAATATTTAAAAGAATTAAAAGATTTAAATATTTAATTCTTTTAAATCTTTTAATTCCTCAGAGCTTTAAAAAATTTAAAAGATTTAAATATTTAATTCTTTTAAATCTTTTAATTCCCCAGAGCTTTAAAAGATTTAAAAGATTTAAATATTTAATTCTTTTAAATCTTTTAATTCTTTTAAATCTTTTAAATCTTTTAAATCTTTGAAGCCTCCAGGAATCCTCCAACAATAGGGTCAGCTCACGATTTAAATCTTTTAAATCTTTTAATTCCCCAGAGCTTTAAAAGATTTAAAAGATTTAAAAGATTTGAATATTTAATTCTTTTAAATCTTTTAATTCTCCAGAGCTTTAAAAGATTTAAAAGATTTAAATATTTAATTCTTTTAAATCTTTTAATTCTCCAGAGCTTTAAAAGATTTAAAAGATTTAAATCCCAAGAGGTCCCCAGAATCTCACGTCCTTTGGGGATTTCAAATATTTAAAAGAATTAAAAGATTTAAAAGATTTGAAAGATTTAAATATTTAATTCTTTTAAATCTTTTAATTCCTCAGAGCTTTAAAAGATTTCAAAGATTTAAATATTTAATTCTTTTAAATCTTTTAATTCCCCAGAGCTTTAAAAGATTTAAAAGATTTAAATATTTAATTTTTTAAATCTTTTAATTCTTCAGAGCTTTAAAAGATTTAAAAGATTTAAATATTTAATTCTTTTAAATCTTTTAATTCTTTTAAATCTTTAAATTCTTTTAAATCTTTGAAGTCCCCAGGAATCCTCCAACAATATGGTCAGCTCACGATTTAAATCTTTTAAATCTTTTATTTCTCCAGAGCTTTAAAAGATTTAAATATTTAATTCTCTTAAATCTTTTAATTCCCCAGAGCTTTAAAAGATTTAAAAGATTTAAATCCCAAGAGGTCCCCAGAATCTCACGTCCTTTGGGGATTTAAAATATTTAAAAGAATTAAAAGATTTAAAAGATTTAAATATTTAGATCTTTTAAATCTTTTAATTCCTCAGAGCTTTAAAAGATTTAAATATTTAATTCTTTTAAATCTTTTAATTCCCCAGAGCTTTAAAAGATTCAAAAGATTTAAATATTTAATTCTTTTAAATCTTTTAATTCTTCAGAGCTTTAAAAGATTTAAAAGATTTAAATATTTAATTATTTTAAATCTTTTAATTCTTTTAAATCTTTTAATTCTTTTAAATCTTTGAAGTCTCCAGGAATCCTCCAACAATAGGGTCAGCTCACGATTTAAATCTTTTAAATCTTTTAATTCCCCAGAGCTTTAAAAGATTTAAAAGATTTAAATATTTAATTCTTTTCAATCTTTTAATTCTCCAGAGCTTTAAAAGACTTAAAATATTTAAATATTTAATTCTTTTAAATCTTTTAATTCTCTAGAGCTTTAAAAGATTTAAAAGATTTAAATCCCAAGAGGTCCACAGAATCTCACGTCCTTTGGGGATTTAAAATATTTAAGAGAATTAAAAGATTTAAACGATTTAAAAGATTTAAATATTTAATTCTTTTAAATCTTTTAATTCCTCAGAGCTTTAAAAGATTTAAAAGATTTAAATATTTAATTCTTTCAAATCTTTTAATTCCCCAGAGCTTTAAAAGATTTAAATATTTAAATATTTAATTCTTTTAAATCTTTTAAATCTTTTGAATCTTTTAAATCTTTGAAGTCTCCAGGAATCCTCCAACAATAGGGTCAGCTCACGATTTAAATCGTTTAAATCTTTTAATTCCCCAGAGCTTTAAAAGATTTAAAAGATTTAAATATTTAATTCTTTTAAATCTTTTAATTCCTCAGAACTTTAAAAGATTTAAAAGATTTAAATATTTAATTCTTTTAAATCTTTTAATTCCCCAGAGCTTTAAAAGATTAAAAAGATTTAAATCCCAAGAGGTCCCCAGAATCTCACGTCCTTTGGGGATTTAAAATATTTAAAAGAATTAAAAGATTTAAAAGATTTAAAAGATTTAAAAGATTTAAATATTTAATTCTTTTAAATCTTTTAATTCCTCAGAGCTTTAAAAGATTTAAAAGATTTCAATATTTAATTCTTTTAAATCTTTTAATTCCCCAGAGCTTTAAAAGATTTAAAAGATTTAAATATTTAATTCTTTTAAATCTTGTAATTCTTTTAAATCTTTTAAATCTTTGAAGTCTCCAGGAATCCTCC
The DNA here is from genome assembly GCA_947184155.2 of Cladocopium goreaui. Lineage (NCBI taxonomy): Eukaryota > Dinophyceae > Suessiales > Symbiodiniaceae > Cladocopium > Cladocopium goreaui. The sequence goes on along the minus strand of CAMXCT020000354.1, from coordinate 139,465 downwards.
AACAATAGGGTCAGCTCACGATTTAAATCTTTTAATCTTTTAATTCCCCAGAGCTTTAAAAGATTTAAAAGATTTAAATATTTAATTCTTTTAAATCTTTTAATTCCTCAGACCTTTAAAAGATTTAAAAGATTTAAAAGATTTAATTCGTTTAAATCTTTTAATTCCCCAGAGCTTTAAAAGATTTAAAAAAATTTAATATTTAATTCTTTTAAATCTTTTAATTCCTCAGAGCTTTAAAAGATTTAAAAGATTTAAATATTTAATTCTTTTAAATCTTTTAATTCCCCAGAGCTTTAAAAGATTTAAACGATTTAAATATTTAATTCTTTTAAATCTTTTAATTCCTCAGGGCTTTAAAATATTTAAAAGATTTAAATATTTAATTCTTTTAAATCTTTTAATTCCTCAGAGCTTTAAAAGATTTAAAAGATTTAAATATTTAATTCTTTTAAATCTTTTAATTCCCCAGAGCTTTAAAAGATTTAAAAGATTTAAATATTTAATTCTTTTGAATCTTTTAATTCTTCAGAGCTTTAAAAGATTTAAAATATTTAAATATTTAATTCTTTTAAATCTTTTAATTCTTTTAAATCTTTTAATTCTTTTAAATCTTTGAAGTCTCCAGGAATCCTCCAACAATATGGTCAGCTCACGATTTAAATCTTTTAAATCTTTTAATTCTCCAGAGCTTTAAAAGATTTAAACGATTTAAATATTTAATTCTTTTAAATCTTTTAATTCCCCAGAGCTTTAAAAGATTTAAAAGATTTAAATCCCAAGAGGTCCCCAGAATCTCACGTCCTTTGGGGATTTAAAATATTTAAAAGAATTAAAAGAATTAAAAGATTTAAAAGATTTAAAAGATTTAAATATTTAATTCTTTTAAATCTTTTAATTCCTCAGAGCTTTAAAGGAATTAAAAGATTTGAATATTTAATTCTTTTAAATCTTTTAATTCCTCAGAGCTTTAAAAGATTTAAAAGATTTAAAAATTTAATTCTTTTAAATCTTTTAATTCCTCAGAGCTTTAAAAGATTTAAACGATTTAAATATTTAATTCTTTTAAATCTTTTAATTCCCCAGAGCTTTAAAAGATTTAAAAGATTTAAATATTTAATTCTTTTAAATCTTTTAATTCCTCAGAACTTTAAAAGATTTAAAAGATTTAAATATTTAATTCTTTTAAATCTTTTAATTCCCCAGAGCTTTAAAAGATTTAAAAGATTTAAATCCCAAGAGGTCCCCAGAATCTCACGTCCTTTGGGGATTTAAAATATTTAAAAGAATTAAAAGATTTAAAAGATTTAAATATTCAATTCTTTTAAATCTTTTAATTCCTCAGAGCTTTAAAAGATTTAAAAGATTTAAATATTTAATTCTTTTAAATCTTTTAATTCCCCAGAGCTTTAAAAGATTTAAAAAGATTTAAATATTTA
>CAMXCT020000354.1:112500-137926 GCA_947184155.2 Cladocopium goreaui | reverse complement strand
TCCAGGAATCCTCCAACAATAGGGTCAGCTCACGATTTAAATCTTTTAAATCTTTTAATTCTCCAGAGCTTTAAAAGATTTAAAAGATTTATATATTTAATTCTTTTAAATCTTTTAATTCTCCAGAGCTTTAAAAGATTTAAAAGATTTAAATCCCAAGAGGTCCCCAGAATCTCACGTCGTTTGGGGATTTAAGATATTTAAAAGAATTAAAAGATTTCTTAAAGATTTAAAAGATTTAAAATATTTAATTCGTTAAATCTTTTAATTCCTCCGAGCTTTAAAGAATTAAAAGATTTAAATATTTAATTCTTTTAAATCTTTTAATTCTCCAGAGCTTTAAAAGATTTAAACGATTTAAATATTTAATTCTTTGAAATCTTTTAATTCCCCAGAGCTTTAAAAGATTTAAAAGATTTAAATATTTAATTCTTTCAAATCTTTTAATTCTTTGAAATCTTTTAAATCTTTTAAATCTTTGAAGTCTCCAGGAATCCTCCAACAATAGGGTCAGCTCACGATTTAAATCTTTTAAATCTTTTAATTCCCCAGAGCTTTAAAAGATTTAAAAGATTTAAATATTTATTTTTTTAATCTTTTAATTCCTCAGAGCTTTGAAAGATTTAAATATTTAATTCTTTTAAATCTTTTAATTCCTCAGAGCTTTAAAAGATTTAAAAGATTTAAATATTTAATTCTTTTAAATCTTTTAATTCCTCAGAGCTTTAAAAGATTTAAAAGATTTAATTCTTTAAAATCTTTTAATTCCCCAGAGCTTTAAAAAATTTAAAAGATTTAAATATTTGATTCTTTTAAATCTTTTAATTCCTCAGAGCTTTAAAAGATTTAAAAGATTTAAATATTTAATTCTTTTAAATCTTTTAATTTTTTTAGATCTTTTAATTCTTTTAAATCTTTGAAGTCTCCAGGAATCCTCCAACAATAGGGTCAGCTCACGATTTAAATCTTTTAAATCTTTTAATTCCCCAGAGCTTTAAAAGATTTAAAAGATTTAAATATTTAATTCTTTTAAATCTTTTAATTCTCCAGAGCTTTAAAAGATTTAAAAGATTTAAATCCCAAGAGGTCCCCAGAATCTCACGTCCTTTGGGGATTTAAAATATTTAAAAGAATTAAAAGATTTAAAAGATTTAAATATTTAATTCTTTTAAATCTTTTAATTCCTCAGAGCTTTAAAAGATTTAAATATTTAATTCTTTTAAATCTTTTAATTCCCCAGAGCTTTAAAAGATTTAAACGATTTAAATATTTAATTCTTTTAAATCTTTTAATTCCTCAGGGCTTTAAAATATTTAAAAGATTTAAATATTTAATTCTTTTAAATCTTTTAATTCCTCAGAGCTTTAAAAGATTTAAATATTTAATTCTTTTAAATCTTTTATTTCTTTTAAATCTTTGAAGTCTCCAGGAATCCTCCAACAATAGGGTCAGCTCACGATTTAAATCTTTTAAATCTTTTAATTCCCGAGAACTTTAACAGATTTAAAAGATTTCAAATATTGGGGCCAATGTGCAGACAATTTGTGGCAATGATGGAGTATGAGTGGGCGTGTTTTATTTTTTCAAGTTTTGATTTTGGTATTCTCAAAATGCATATTTATTGTGACCTCAGTGCATTTTTCATCATTTCTCCCTTCAAATCTCAAAGATATACAAAACTTATGGAAGTCTCCTAAATTAGTAATTTGACCTACAACCAAATTCACTAATGTTTGATTGAATTCAGGGCAACCATTTACTAGTGCATTTTTTGATAACCTAAATATACTTACCTTACCTACGTAAATTAACTTACTACTTTTATACCTATTCTTTTAAGCGTTTATTGTTTGAATGAACATATGTCACATATCTGTTTTCTGTTTTTCTTTGCAACTGGGTATGGTGCAGAATTTGTATCAATGTTGATGTGGTTTGCGCTTTTTTTTTGCTCGTGTTTATTGCATTTGCATGCGTGTATTGATTGCTCATGTAAGGTTTGCCGAGTGGGTTTACTTGTGAGAAAAGCTGTGCGAACGGATTAGGGGTTTGTTTCCTTCTTTTGAACAACAACTTCTTAAATCTTTAATCATTTGAACCTGTTACCTATGTGACCTTCTTCCTTCTGATGATTCACTGTGCTACCTGTGACTGTACTTGAGTTGCTTCTGATGATGCATGTTACTTATGCATGAAGATTGTGGAAAAAGAAGCTGAAACCAATGATTTTTGTTGAAGGGTATTTCTGTCCACCTACCTTGTTTTTGATTGCTGTTGGTTTTGAGTTGGTTGCCATGTTGGCCGTATAAGGGCAAGGGCCCATTTTTGATCAATCAGCTTGTGAAATCCCAAAAAGTTGTTTAGTCAGCTGGCATAGAAGTCGTCATTTGGTGCTGCTGTTAGTGAAATGTTTACTTGAGGTCATTACTTGAGTATCTTGCTTGAACTGTTTTTTTGAAAAAATGTGAGTATTAACTTAACACATGTTTCCCTTCACTGAGATGTATCTGAAATACGTTCATTTAAGTGATAGTTTTAATCACTCCTTGCCTGAGATGATGTATCTCTGATGACTGCAAGTTGTCTGGTGTGTTGCCACTTTGTTACACAATTGGAAATGGTGTTTCAACTTGTTCTCGGCTAATCATGAGTTGAATATCCCATGGATATATGTTGTATATGCTATGAATGTCTGCTGATTTTTGTCCTGAATTCAATTTGGATATGTCTCAGGGTGAGGTGTCCTTTTTGGCCCCCAAAATATCACTTTGAAGAGCAAAAAAGGACACCTCATTTTGAGACATCGCTATATGTAGAAATTTCCTTCTTCACAAGAAACTTCGAGTCAAGGCTCTATCACTTTCTATTTTTTGTCATTTTGATGAAGTTATTTTGAACTTTTGATGAGCAATAGAAGAAAAAATATTGTGCAGTTCATATGCAGCTGGTATGCTGTTTTGAAAACGTCATAATTATCATTTTGCAAAAAGGTATGGTTTTTGGTTGAAAATAAAAAACATCAAACTGCCTGCATAAGAAGTTCAGAAAAAAAACATGGAAGAAATCCGAAGGCAAACAAACGTTGGCTATATCTTGGGAAAATTTTATATACGTTACGAAGTGGAACTCCTCGTTGAACATACCCACAAGAATCCAACATAATTTTCACAAGTAATTCAGAATTCATTTGTTCATCGTTCTTTTCAATCTGCACCAGAAATGATCAAAATAAACGATTGACTTAGTTTCATGCAAATGCATGCAAAAAAGAAGCAATGCCACAAGTAATCATTTGGCCTTGGCAGTTGTCCACAAATAGAGCATATGGGTTAAAGACGTAACAAGTTCAATAAATGACATGCTGAATACACGAGTATCAGTTTACTATACAAAAAATAGTACAAGTGATGATGCCTCAACATAGGGGTGCCCCAAAGCTTTAAATCCCAATTGAAGAATGTACACGTTGGGGCACCCCTATTTTTTGACAAGTATATATTTGCATATTCATATACTTACATTTTTCTTTTCGGTATGGACAAGATACGAACAACATAGACCTTCAATATCATACCAAATCAAACACAAAGTGTATAACCACGAACATGCAAAGGATCACTGACATAGCTCCTGCAACGATTGACGAACAACACAGACCTAACAAAGCCCAGGCAGATTCACCAAACATTAAATGTTCATTCAGACTACTAAAACTAAAACAAATGTGGAGAAATAAATGCAAAATCCATACAAAAAACACACACATAGGCTTTCATGTGGACTTGTCAAGAGGCAAAATATGTGGGAAACCACTAACATACCATTAACATATATAGATCATGGAGAGAGCGCTGCGAATTACAAAACCACAAACACCACCAACAACTCACATAGATATTGAGTTTCAAACAGAAAGAAACACATAGGAGGACTAAAATAGATGTTGGAGCATGCAAGCCTGATGTGAGCCTGACCTCCCAGAAAACAGACGAGCTGGACTGAACAATGCTGTACAATATTGAACCGCATCAGGTTGAAAATAGTAACAAATGCTGTTTATTGTTGTTTGTAAATAGTTCAAAACAACCCGATTCTTACATACACCATTTTACCTCGCACAAACCTGTAGTCGTAACTCCAAATGACAAATGTTGTTTTTCTCGGAGGTTTCCGTTCAGGCCCTATATGTTTCCAACCCAAACCCTTGAGTATCGCCAACTTAGCGTTCTTCTTCCCATGTTTGGGTCATCATTTAAGTCGAATTTTGGTGGGAAGAATGTTGCCCATGTGTGTTTTTTGAAATGCCTTGAGGGGCGATGGTTTCCGGAGTTCTAGTTTTTTTCGAGGTGATTTTTATACAAATAAAAAACATCTATAAGAATATCGCTAAATAGGTTTTTGCTATATGCAAAAAGTTCATCCGTAAACCGAAATCAGCTCAATGGCCTTAGTAATATTAAGTTCACTTCTTTTTTTTGCCCTCCTCCACTCCCTCTTCCCAGTTCTGAATTCAATTCCTCTTCCCTATTCCTTTTGCCTTTTCATTTTCACTTCTTACTTCCTTTCCTTTCTTGCCCTTGTCCTTTTATTCATTTTCCGCGGAACGGTCTGACAAATATGCCGCATGCACTGCACAATTCTCACAATAATTTACTTGTCATGTTCCTTTGTATTTTACTTATCCTTGGCATGTCCAATGTTCATTTTCCTGTTCCACATTGTGTGTGTGTTCCATTTTCATCTTCATGTTTCCGCTTTGTAATCTCATTCCTTCTGGTGAAGACGAGGACCAAGAACAGATTCGAAAGAATAGGAGCATGAGCAAGGAAAATGAAGAGTGCGAGGACAAAGAGGAAGAGAGAGGAGGACAAGGAAAGGGAATAGAACAGCGGAAAAGAACAAGTAGGAGGCAATTGGAACAAGAAGTGCAAAAGGAAAAAGAAAAGAGATAACAAAATTTAAAAGGAAGTTGCAACGGTTGAAATGAGGAGACAGAGGAAGAGAGGTTATATAATGTGTATAGTCTGCATCACACGCGGGAGTACCCATTTTGCCGCCGTGCCATTGCCCGTTCACCTTGGCCAAGGAAGGGCAGAGAGGCGACAAGGAAGTAGAGTAAGACAGGGAAGAGAAAAAACATGAAACAAAGAGGAAGAAAGAACAAGGGATAGAATAACAAAGAAGAGACGGAAGATGAACACGGAAACAAGTGCAAGGTGAAAAACACACAACAACATAGGACGAAGGTGCAAGCTGGCACGTATCCTGTTCTCTCAAGTATAAGGCACGTATCCTGTATCCTACATGAAGGGGCCCGGGATTGTTCCGCCTTTTCAATTTTGGACAGGGACGAGGTCGAGTTGATACTATGTATAGTGTGTATCGTACATGAAAATCATTGAAAATCTCTTTTGGGACTGCTGGAGGTCTTGTAAGTCTTCGAAAAAGGTGGAAAGGCAAAAGTCCAAGAGGCACGGAAGAGCCACAAAAAGAGGAACATTGTGAAATGAAGGGGACAAAGGCAAAGGGAGTAGAAGAAAAAAATGATGAACATGAAAAGGAAGAGCGAAAGGACGAAGGAAAAGGAGCGGACAAAAAGTGAAAAAGCGGAAGAACAAGAAGGAGGTCAGGAAGGAAGCGGTTTTATAGACATTGTATAAACTTTGTTCAGCTTGAATCGGACATGAATCATGACATGAAGGAGTTCTTTTTGGCATGGTTGGAGTGCCACATCAGTCTCGGAAATGGACCGGCAAACAAAAACAGAACAGGGGACTGTGGGAGTGCTACTTTCTGCATACATGACTTAGTTTCAAAACCTCAAAATATTTAATTCTAATCACCAATCACACATGAATTAACTTGTGAAACCTTATCCTATATTAAACACACACACCAAAAAAAAACTATGTCCCAGCCACTTATGGACCCCCGTTGAGTGTTTTTTGTGTTTTGAGTCTTGAGTTTTTCTTTGTGTGTGTGTGTTTTGTTCTCTCCAGGCCTTTTGCAACTTCTGCGCCCCAACTTGTCAAAAGACAAAACAAAAGAAGGCAATGGAGGTCCATGAGTGGTTTGGACATAGGGTCATAGGGTTGTTTTTTGGTTTAGTTTTTGTTTGGTTTTATGGACGTTTTTACTAATATTACCAAAGGACAGGAGCCATTGTCCATGTCTGCTCAGCCGCACCTCATGGACATCATCCAGGTGCGCATTGTTTGCTGATTTTCTCATGGTTTGGACACCTTCCCAGAAAGTTACTTGAAACCATGGGAGGAAATACAGCACAGCCAAGACTTGAAAATAAAATCAGCAAACAAATTTCAGCATGTTTTTTTCAAAGCAAAATCCTTCAATACATGCCTTGTGCAGCAATATGTGTTCAAAGAATATGACATGTCTTGCATAAAGTCACATCATTACGTGCATAAAGCGGCATCATTTTGCACAGTCCTCTTAAAAAGGGAGTGTAGTGTAGTTTTTCTTTGAAAGGAATCTCAAGTCATGTTCAAGGCGACAGCTTATCAAAGTTCTCTTAGAGGTAAAGGAATCGATGGAAGAAGGACAGCAGCATTTCAGAATTGAATCTTTTGAGTACCTATTCTTAATAATCATTGTATTCCTTAAGAAAGTGTTGGTGCGGGTATGCTAAAAAGTTGCCTTGATAAGGCTGTGAACCATTTGATTGAAAAACAGGCAATAATATGAAGAAAAACGTTACTATGAAGTAGAAGTGTACCTATAATATGTTTAGAAAGAGACAGGTAATGACTACAACGTATGAAATATGGCCTTTCATATGAGTGAAACAACCGAAAAATACAAGCACCATTATTTAAAAAAAAACACATTACAAACCAATGTCATGCAGAAAAATGGGAGCGAGGCTTAACTTCATTGAGCACATATTGCATTTGTTCACATATTGTATTTCTGCAAGAATATTGTTTTTTGTTTCAGGGATTATCTTGTCTTCAAAGCAATTAATTATTTCATATAAAGAAGTGAAGTTTTTCCTTTAAAAGCACATATCATGCAGAAAAATGAAAATGAGGCTTACCATTGAAGGATGTACTGCATCTTTCCACACATTACAGTTTTCTTTCAAGAATATCGTTTATTTATTTAAGGGAATATATGTCTTGTCTTCAGGGCAGGCTGCAACCTGGAAGCAGTATGTTCCTTCAAAAGTAATCGAGTTCGACCAAGGATTGCTGCAATGTGCATCGACCATTGCTCCTTTTGACAGCAATACTGAATGCTTAACTTAATACTACAATGTTTTGGAAGACTGCACTTCTACAGAAACGAACAATGCATGTTTTGGGAAACCTCTATATTTCGTAGGGATACTACTTCTTGAAAGAAGTATTGCATTGCCTTGGACGAAAAATGCAGCTTATGAATGAAAGATATAGTGTGAAACGAAGACATCGCTTCTGCCAAAGTAGCACTATATTTTTACATGAATGCCTCATAATTTGCAAGGGTGATTAAAGGGTTGCATTTGCAACTGTTTCAAAATAGTTTAGCTTGCTAGATCTTACTAGGGTGTGGCAGTCTCTCACATTGTCTCCCTCCCATCGGCCATTGTAGTGTTTACATGTTTTTACTGTTTTTTTTGGTTGGTGGCGTCTTCATTTGGATGAACATTTTGGCAGAGACATTAGGCATGCTGATGTTTATGAACAATTAGCACCAACAACTTGCTGTAAAACTAACAAAAAAACGCACTCCCCCAGTCCCCCGCTCTCAAAAAAAGAGGACATGGAAGAGGCAGAGAAAGAACAAAGTCAAACATGAAAAGGACAAGGAAGAAGAGCAGGAAGAGAACAAGGAACTTTAGTAAAAAGAGGAAAAGAAATTATCAAGAGGAAGGAATATGACAAATGAACAAGGAAGACGAACATGGAAGAAAACACAGGACAAGAACGAGGAAGAGGAATAAGAAGAGGGAACCAAACAAGGGAAAACAAATTAATTACTTTACTTCGAGGGATCCCCAGCATGACATTGTTTTGTCATAATTAATGATATCTCAGTAATATGTCATCTATAAATATATATAGTATATATGGCATATATTTTCTGACATTCTATTCTGGCATTCTTTCTGACATTCTTTTGGCATTCTATTTGGCATCTATTCTGACGTCCTATTTGGCATCCTCTCTGGCATCTATTCTGACATTCTTTTCATTTCTGGCATTCTTTCTGATAATGTATTTGGCATCTATTCCGACATTCTTTCCGGCATCTCTTCTGGCACTTTATCTGGCATTCTATCTGACATCCTTTCTGGCATATGTATCTGGAATATCTTCCGAAATTCTTTCTGGCATTTTATCTGGCATTATATCTTCGGAGTTTCTTCGTGGTTGAGGTCCAGGTGGGAACGCTCTAATCCGGAGCTTGCGGTGGAGGTCCGGCGGGGAACGCTCTGATCCGGAGGTTGCTGTTGGGGTCCGGCGGACGACGGAGGAGGAAGGAGGAGGAAGGAGGAGGAAGGAGGAGGAAGGAGGAGGAAGGAGGAAGGCGGGCTGGCTAACATAAAATCTAACAACCCGCACCTGACAGGTGGGGAAAACGGACAGAACAAACATGAAACAAACAGAACAAGAAGAAACAGCAGTTACAGAAGCTGCGACAAGAGAATCAATATGTAGGGTAACTTAGTCGTCACTTCTCTGTGGCAGGTAGATGCAGAAAAAAGATTATGAGCACTTCGATTATTAATCATCTTACTTGATTTCAGGACATAAATTTAGCAGCAGCAAAATCAACACTTATTAGTAGAAACCAGGTCTATTTACAATGTATTTTACCTCCTCGAGTACATCTGCAATGGTTAATAAATTCCCAGGGCGCTGTCATGCACATGCCTGTAAATAAACCGAATGTAAGTTGTACATATGATAGTTCTCACGGAACGGACGAAATATACCCCAAAGGTCCCCCCCACATATATATATATATATACATATACATATATATGTGTGCGTGTTACTGCAATAAGGATGTGATGGATCCATCAGAACCATCCTACAGGTTTCCTTCAAGGCCACCTCTGCAGCATCCTGTCGGACTGGGCGAAGCACCTGATGGCTTTCCACCGGTTCAGCTGGGGTCAGACCAATGTAATGATACAGGATAGAAACAAATATAGCATGGGTGTAGCACAACATTATACAACTATCAAATTACTACCATTACGATCCATTACGAATCAATAGAAACCAAGGATATTATCGAGAGTAACAGACAAATGTGTGACTACATCCCAAAAAAAAGGAGATTGCCGAAGCCATTAGATGTTTGCTGAAACGGAGAAAACTACGCCTCAGTGACGAGTTTGATTTCGAGATATCCCAACAATGCTCTTGGAACTGGTCATGAACTGGTCAACAAAAGGAGGGCGAAGATGGGCTAGAGAAGTTGGCAGCACGGCTTGATCACCGTTGTTTGGTGGTGCCGATGGTGTTCGTTTCTGGAATTTCTTGAGCCAACAAAACCCTGTGCATTCCAGGAACCACCTGCGGTTTGTCACCCAGCCTCCGGCAACTTCTGAGAAGTCCCCACGACAGCTTGCACCTTCGTGCTAAACCTCATGTTATGCTTGGCAATGACATGCGGAATCTGAGATGGCACCAGATCAAACAAATTCAGGTTGCTAGCGCAGGTCATGTCTCGCTTCGAATGTCCAACATGTCCCAAGGGACCTTTTGGTGTACTTGGAAGTGAAATCTGAATGGCCCGCCCGTTCGGATACAGGACCAGCTTGCTGAGGGTGTCACGTCTTGTTAACTGACCGGTGGTCATCCATCCACTCAACCACCTGCCCCAGCGAGGCCGAGTGTCTTGCAGCCTGGTCAAAATGAGTCAAAATCATATCTTGTTGTATCACTCTACAGCTTTGAAATGCTTTGAATCTATGTACATTACCTAAGATTTTGATAGATTTTGTGTACTTCAAAATCTGGATTAGATCGGACTTCATCGGATCCGAGGAAACTAGATTGGCTACGATGCTACAGGATGTCATGGCACTCCACGTCATATCACATGTCTGCACATATCATGCTTAATCATACCGTAAAGTATCGGATCGTACATTATGTAATGTCACGTCAGGCCACATCATATCCACCAAATCACAGGACTTATTGTGACATATCAAGTCATGTCATGTCACAAAAACAAAAAAAGTGTCCTACCAACTACTAACTACTATCCCATCACATTGTACCATATCTTCAAGTGAAGATTGTAGTTCAAGGAAGCTTCCCTTTTACGTCCCGCGGATATCCTGCTAATTCAATGATCCCATGATTCTAGCACCAGCGGCGCTACAGCTTTAACATAATCAAGGCACGGCTTTGGCATCTGCAGCATTGCTGGAGAGGATTCGCTTGAAAAGCTCCCGCCTTGGCAGGGTTATTCACCAGTGGGTCTGAAATCATCGCAAGAACTCAGAATCAATAATCATCAATAATCTAACAATCTATTCTTCTCAGGAACTGCATACAAGAAAAACGAAAACAAGGAAAGCGCACCATCAGTACACTTAATCACTATATCGATGTCCATCAGATGACCCGACTGATTGGAAGATATTGGAAGCATGAAAAGCCGATGATCCGATGCGGTTTGGGTTTCAGACTCTGTGAAGCGATGTTCCAAGAGCTCTCGGGAGCGTGGAGCTTTGGGTTCCAAGGTGAGATCTATGGAGGGATGCAACAGGTCCATCTTTTCGCACCTCGGAGACTCGCAAAGCGGAGCACAAGCGGAGCAAAAGCGGAGCAAACTTCGTGGCACGTGCGGCACGGGCGGCACGGGATCACGGTACAGTTTCAGCAAGCGCTGAACGACTGGGGTGTAGGCGTTCTTCCTGGGAAGGGCAGGGCTGCAGCATGCAGGAAACAACAGAAGTCACATCATGCCTGAAGCTGAGAGACCTCTGAATGTATCATGTCCGATGCTCCTTCCCAAAGGAGACAATCAAACAATTGAAACAAATGATGAATAAAGTATGTAAGGGTGCATGTCATGTATGTGCAGACATCTTCATTTGTGTCTGTACATGTCATGCCCTTCTTCGTATGCATATTGCAGTCAGGAGGCGAAGCTCGTCGAACATCTTCCTCGTGATGTTCATTCGCAAACCTCCATGATCTGCTGGAACCTGGTGGAGATGGTCAGATCATCAACGAAACAACTGCAAAAGAAACACCGAAAGACCTTTGTTCAATCTGACCTTGTTGTCTTGACTCGGCTGGTTGTTACTGATACCCACCAAGCACAACAGCCACCTGCAGGGCATTGTTCTGGCGGTAGAGCTTCCACCTCAATTCAGCTTGTGTAGCGTCTCATCAGTGCAGTGTGGTCAACAGCGCTGGGACCCTGACTTGCAATTGCCCAGAGCCGAGATGGGCCTGGGTCAGCACACAAATTCCAAGATCTCAAGGAATCGGCCCACTATGACAGAGTGCAATAATTGTGCTTCGACCCCTGGATGTCGATTTGAGTCCGGAACGCAGAAGCCCCAGAGCCATCATGCTCCACTCCAAAAGGACTTTTCATCTGTGGAGCCGTGCCCTCCAGACCCAACCTCGGGGGGATGGCTGGTGAGTCCGGGCTGATTAGGGTCGGGCTCATGTACAAGTGCTTGCCATATGCACTATGATGGTATTAGCCTTGTTAGCCTTGTCTGTTCTAACTAAACTTAGCCCTGGCAAACTCTTGGAGCGAATAGCCATAGCTCACAAGGACTTCGATCTGGAGGCCCCAGCAACACCGAGCAAACATGATGGATTTCCTGCGATGGAAAGCAGGGTATCATAGGGTATCTCTGGTTGCACAAATCTACCCTTCTGGATTCTGAAATTTGGATCTCCTATTCTGTGTGAAATCAAGTGAAATTCCAGCATGGTGCGCACCACCAAGCGGCTTTGCTGGCTACGAGAGTTCAAGGCCTGTTGCTTCTTCGCTTGTTCCCACAAGTCACCGCCCTTCACCTCAGGCAAAAGGTGTTTGCGCAAGTTGCGGATGCTCCATTCACTGTGACGAAAGTACTTAATATTACTTAACTTCTGATCCAAAAAGAAAAGGCGTGTTCTTCTGAGCTTTCTGTATGGTTTCATCAGTTGCTTGTGTTTCTACAAGGTTCACTGACAGTTGACTGCTAGGGGGTTCCCTTCGCCCACATGTCTGCCCGAGTCATGGCTCCCGACACCCTGCAGATTGCTCTCGGGTCGCCACACCTTAGCCATCTATTGTGGATATGGTTCACAGTGTCTAATGTGTCTTTTGTTTTTGGGGGTGACCTGCAACGATTCTGCTAGAGCTCAACAGCTACCGATCATCCTCCTTAACCCAAAATCGTTATGAGCTTAAGCGATGCTCGACACCTGGAAGATCCAACACCTCGAATCGCCTTTTCCAAGGGCATGTCCTATGGCAGTTCAGTGCAGTGCAAAGTGGCGAAATTTCTGGAGGCTTCAGACCAGTTCACCCAGGGCTGGGCGCCCACCAAATGTGAAAAACGCCACTAGCTCGGTGTCCGCGCCCAAACATTCAGATCCCAACTGGACGTGATCATACAGTAATAGAATATATTAGAATATAATAGAATTCTCTACATCCACACACAAACAGTACACCAATATGATGTTTACAAAGTTACAAAGATGAGTTTGTCATTTCCCACTCTTGCAACCCTGCAGTACGCATCAAACCACTGGGTTGTCCAGACAAAGTTGGGAAGCAGCTTGAGGCTCAGCCGTTGCTTGGCAACTGCGCGAGCAGGGGATGTGGCGGCGGGTTTTATCCACGGTGCCTAAAAAAGAGCACCTGCGATTCACCTAAAGTCTGATTCTGGGGTGGCCTGATACGAACCCAATAAAATATGTCAGACTTGGTATGATCACTTTGGGTAGTGACAATGACAATGATGGTGCATTTCATCTATGCCTCCTTTTGCGTGCAGGCTTCCAATGTAAATGTGACTTTCGCATTTATCCATACCTAGACATACATACAATATCATATAATACATAAGCATGCATGAAATATGTGCGTATAGGTACATATAGAGACATACTTGCGTCCAAAGACAAGATAAAAAAGAGGACAAAGGCATGAAACCTACAAAGACCTTTGAGATGTGTGTGGAAATCCATACAGTAATCATCTTGCAAATGAGGAGTGTGGGGGCCCAAGGCGATTCTGTGGCAAACGCCCGGCCACCTGGAGATGTGAGGCTTGTTACACCTCAGCAGTGATGGCAGCGGTGTAGCAGCTGACCCAGCTACGGTTGCGGTGGCAGTGGCCGTGTATTCCCAAGCAAAGGGATGCCATGGACAAAACCGCAGTTCACGGCGTGTTTCTTGAAAGTTGGCTCCTTGTATTTTCGGGGTTTCCTCCCATTCCAAGGAAGCAATCCAGTGCTGAGTTCTCGACTGGAGGGCTCTGCCCTCTGAGACGCAAGCCTCATCGTGCTGGACTAAAACAAACATCTTATCACTGGATGTTCCCCACAAGTCACAAGTGGACTGTACTAGCATCACCTGTCCAAGGTGGTAAGCAAGCCCAAAGGCAGAACTGCATATAACTGCATTAGCACCCCGGAGGCTCACGAAGAAAAAGAACTATTAAAGGCAGGATGATCACATTTCACATATTTAACTGCTTTTAATGGCTGAATCCAGGCAAATGATTCAATCTTATCCAACTATTCCGACTATATCAAAAACATGTTTTACAAAAATCTTGTGCTGGCTGGTGTCCTACAAGTTGACAAGCTAGATGATGAACTCCTACTGCTGGAATGATACAGTATCCCTTGTCCAAGCAGCTCTTGGCACCCGTGCTCTGGGGACAGCATGGCCGAGGGCGGTGTCTCGGTCGTAATTGCACCGCTTGGAGGTAGCGTGGTGGGCAGCAGACCCTGGCGCGTTTTGGGCATGTGAGCTGTGGAAATCGTCAAATATCGTCAACCTACTGGTTTTCTGGGGGGTTCTCGTTGTTTTGGCTTCCAGAATCATGGAAGGCGGGTGTCGGATGCCCACACACCTTTTTTGCCCTAAAGCCGCCTGGAGAAGGGTAGGCTCCGAGGTAAGGCCGTGTCTCCTGGAACGGGCTCCAGGCGGGGTTGAAACCACCGCAGGACATGCTAAGGATGCATCTTCTCAGGAATATGTTTTGCAATGTTTTGCAACTTTGCAAGTCGTGAACATGCTTGTGTTCATGGAATGGTATTTTCTGTTTGGATCTGTTGGAATCACCAATATCACACGTGCCAGCAACCCTTTCATCTGCCGGGCTCCTGTCGGTAAGCAGATTCCCGAGCTCATCCTTGATGATGTAGGACCTGACCATTCCAGTTGGTTCTCCAGCGTCTGGATACACTTACTGATCTCTCCCCAGTATTCCATCCCGCACCATGGCATCCAGCGCATGACAGCACCAGGGCTCCCTACACCAGGTGAGTTCGGTAGAGACATTTGATTCCAGGGTAGCGATCCGATTCCGTGTGCTCCTGACGTGACACCAGAGCGAAGGATATCAGCTTCGAAGATTGGAGCGTTCCGTATAGCTATCTGCATGCTATCTGCATGCAAGCAAAGGCTTGGAAGTTGATGCACATGACATCCTTGGCTGAACCCCAGATTCCGTTTCTTATGAAATCCAGAGAACCAGCAATGTTGAGGATCATCCTTCTTTCCCTTCTTTGACACACTCCTCCAAGAAGGTATAGGATTTGGCATCAAAGGAGCGCTGCGCTAGCCTTGGAAGTTTTAGTGAGCAATCGTCCAAGCTGTACAGGCAAGTTCCTATGACGAGAAGCCGAAAAAACATGAAACACAGTGGGAAAAAAAAACTGAAGTATCAATATATGTATAGTATATATATATATATTGAAGGCAGTCTGACTCGTATAACATTCAATCGCCAGCTCCAATTCCAAGTTCGCTAAAGGTTTACCAACCTCTGCCCTCAGCCAGTCGCATGGATCCCCGGCAGCTGTTTTCCAGTACGAGGCTTCATCGATAGATCTTCCTCGATGCAGTGGAGAGCTGACTCCTGGCTCGGAATCATGGATGGGTCATGATGGGTCCCTTGGATATTTTGGATATGCAGTTGGCCCCTGAAAGATCTGAAAGCACATGGGGTCCCACATGCGCTTTCGCACATGCCTCCAACCCCGTCAGAAAACTGCCAGACCTCCCAGGTTTCGCCCTGAAGCATGCGCCGAGTGAGCCTGGGAGAAAGACCAGCAATCAGTATGGATTCATGATAAACCATTGATCAACCCAGAGTTTGGAACCAAATGAGGAGTTGCTTCTGACAAATCTGAAGAGAGAAAATTTGACACAAAAGCTGCTAGAAGTGGATGCACAAGAGTCTCCTCCGAAATCAGTTTCAGGTTTCTTCTCTAAGATGTCGATGCCTGCATTCTCATTTGAGATCATTTGAGTATGTCATTATAGGATGGTATACCACATGAAGTCATCCTGGAGCCCATCAAATCTTTCGAAGACATTTAGAAAACGGAACAGCATCGATGTTCCGTAAGTCTGGGGTCACCAGCAGTTTCTGCTTGCCATTGCTGTTTTTGATCTCTTTCACCAGGACCTGCGCAAACGTTGTCTGCTTGGAGAAAATCATCTGGGCAAATGGAAAGGCACCTGGTAGCCACGTTCTCCGGGAGGCCTCCACTTCAAACGCACCACCTGAGTTCTCCAGGTGGCTGCACTCGGAATACGACTGAAATGTGCAACCAGTCACAGGATGTCACAGGGATGTGGATGGCTTTATTGCCGAAAATGGGTTGCTTGCGACTATTCATCTAGCTGAAAACACACCCGACACCATTCATCCATTGAAATGGCGACCGACTCGTCTTCGTTTAGCTGCACCATTATCAACATAAAGTGGAAGCAAAAGCAGAGAACGTGGCCCAGGTATTTGACCTTCGCTCCATTTCTGTAGCTTCAGCCCTTCTTTTTGCTTTCAAGTTCAGGGGTGAAAATCTGTCAGAAAATTTGGGTGAGACGAATCAATGACAGCTGGCAAAAGAGCAAAAAGCTTGGGTCACCTGGAGCTTTATCAGCAGAATCTACTTGCCAAAGTCAAAGCTGGTCCTCTCAAAATTCGAGGGGTGAGAGTTGATGTCCTGATCCCAAGCCCTGCAGGGAAAATACCTGTCAGCTTCAAGCCCGGTGCAAGAGGCTTCATTCGACGCAAAACATTGGAGTTCTCGGAGTTCAGCTTCTCTCCGCATACTCCACCTGGACTCCATCCTGCGAAGCTCCCAGGGCGGTGGCCCCTACAAGCTCCGGGTACAGTATTGTCTTTGTTAATGGCACGGCATGGCACGACTGGCAGTAGCCCTGGCACAAAGCAACAAAATGTTGAAGCCAATCAACACAAGGCAGGGAGCTTCTTGGCAAGAATCCGAGAGTGATTAGTAATGATTAGTACTGTAGAATCTGCACTGCAAAGAGAGAAAGTACATTCAAGCTGCAGCAAGTTCCCAATGACTAGAAAAATATAAAAAAATATCAAAACATGGATGAAATCTAAGAAATCACGTAGCAGGAAGCCATTTTGATCCATTTTGCATCACCTGACCACCCAGGCAGCCCATCGGTCCATGGGGTTGAACTCTGACTTGCCCATGGGGTCATGGATCACCAAATCAAAGGGCACCGGCACATCGAGCAGTTCTCGAAGGTTCACCACGGTCTTCATGATCTCGGCCTCCGAAAATGTGGGTGTAGTGAAGATGGAAAAGAACAAATTCTCGGAAGAGTGTAGAGGCTACTGACCATTATTTCAAAACATAATCTAATATACAACACATATATATATACATGCAGTTTTATATATATATATACACATGTACATATATATATACACATGTACATATATATATATATATACAAATATATATATATTATATATATATACTATATTTATACTGTAACCATAGTATAAACAGATCTATAAACAGATCTCTACACAGGCAGATCGATCTCTGCCGATACCACAAGATAGTTGGCAGCCTTTGTTGCCAGGTCTTCCACCAAGCCCTCTGCATGCATCTCGATCCTCAGCGCCGACGAAGAAGTGAACAGCACAGCTTCTGCAGCCAAAACCAAGGAACCTATGCAAAGCTGATAGCTTTCAGAGGTCAAGGTTCATCATCACATAAATAAATATATATATATACATACGGTAGTCACACTTTGTGCTCCAGGGAAAAGGCAAAGGTTGCTGCAGGCTATGTCTCTCAGGCAAGGAGCTCGTCTACAGCTCTGATGAGTGATTGTACAGAGTGTCGATCTGCCGCTTTGCAATGGGACCTCGAGATCACCATCCTGGTTTGGAGACACCGTCCAAAACGAATCGCAGGTCATGTCTAAAAGCGAAATCTGATTGCGTTCAGATTCGTTGTAGATTAGGCATTTTTGGGGCTTGCTCCCTCTCTAGGCACGGCTTTGAGAAGTCTAATTGAGTCCACGTCGACGTCCAATCGCTTGAGGACATGTGCATCAAACACAAAGATGCGTTGATTGATCAACCCTAGCTTTAGTAAACAGCATTCAGCAGTGTAAGACACCCCTTAAGAAGCTCTCGTCCTTAAAAAAGAATAGCTATTGTATACTATTGTGACAGTCTGTTGCCAGTAGAAAAATTGACCGCGTTCACTGGCCTACACAGTGTACGTAGGAACAATCCTATTTTTTGGTGAAGTGATGTTGTAACATGTTGTGACTGATAAACTGCAACAAACCTATACAAACCTGCCTTTCAAGTTTTTCATCTTATCTCCACATGCTTTTCCTCGAACAGGACCCAAGGGCATCCAGGGTCTTAGTGAGGTTCCCGATGGTTCCCGTTACCGAGATGCGGATTTCAAATTCCAGATGCGGCAGCTCCAAATCGGCGTTCCTTGGCCAAGCGAACATAAGCGTTTCAAGCGAAACTGGGTTCAGAAAAAGAATTGTTAAATGGTTGGGTCCTCAATTTAGTGAATGAGTGGTAATGCTGATCATCATTAACCATCGTTTCCTCAAAGGTGCAAAATCTTTACTTGGCTGCGCCAAGGGTCCCGTCTTTCAGCAAAGTTGTGTCCTGAGTATTCAGGATCAACGCAAACGAAACATACCCAAGTCACGAGCAAAAGCCAAGCCCGATCACATGAGAAGGAAATTATCTCATAAGCTGACCACAAATCAGTGCCCAACTAATCACCAAACCAAGTCTGGACCCTCATTCACTCGAATTCAACATGGAAGCCTCAAATACAAAAATGTCCAGTCTCAATAGTCAGTTTCCACACAAAGGAGGTTCTCATCATCCATCAGAAATCGGAAAACGATGGCAAAACAATGTTTAAACTTGAGTTCATTGGCACTTCAGATATCTCAAGAATCCATCAAGAACTATGGTTCATTAATGTTCATTAATGTTCATTAATAATCATTAATAATCATTAATAATCATTAATAATTTAATCATTAATAATCATTAATAATCATTGATTTCATTGGCTCAAAATATCTTAAGATGTGGCACTAGCAGCTGCTGAGAGGAGGTGATGCGCAGCGTCAGCTTCTGCGGCCGCGAAGGCGCCAGGGCGGCATCTGCGATGCGTAGCATGGCCTTCCCCTGGCACCCCAGTGGATTGTGGCCATGGGACCATTGATTAAAATCCGGAACATCCCTAAAACTGCCTCATTTGGAAAACTAGGGTAGGGTCCTGGTTCGGACCCATCCCCTTGTAGCAAATGTTGCTTTTTGAGGTGAAATGTGAAAGCAGGATTCACCTGGTGGGAAAATCCAATGAAAAATAGATCTTCTACTTCTATTTATTGCGGATCCAGTCAATGCCCAGCACTTTATGGCACCTCAATCTGCTTGACCTCAAAGTGTGGAAATGCGGCTAGGAAGTCCTGAAAGGTAGCAATTGTTCCGCAAAAGTTTCCCTTCCAGGTTGGGGAATAAGGAGTTCCGTGGGGTTCCACCGTGACTTGCAACCACTCCCCACGTCTCCTCGAAGGAGCCATGGATGGCCTTGGGATTTCCAAAGTGTCTCGGCACCGACTCAGATTGGGCAGATTGGGTGCTTTGGGAATACTCAGATTGCTTGTAATGTTTGTACTTTATGTATATTTTTGTAATTGATTCACACCCTGGGCCTGTGATCCTTTTGGTACCATGATTCCCATGATCCTTAAACCCCCTTAAATCCTCCAATCTCATATCTGCAACTGCTGGGTAAGCATTTGTACAAGTAGGACAAGGCCAAGCGACATCCTCGAACTCCTCTTCGTCTTCATAGCCAAGATCCATGAAGAGAAAATTCCTTGGCCAACCACCTGCTACCTTCCGTTTCCAACACACCATTGCCACACAATATGGAACTATGTCCAACAGCTCCAAAGCACCATCTGAATTGTTGAGCCATCCTCAATTCCCAAAGAAGATGGAAGGACATGATTGAGTCATCAGCTCTCAGACTCATAGTTTGAATTTTAAAAGACGGCAGCTCATGGAAGTATAAGTGAACCCTCTATTTGCAGCAAGTAGATGTCCGCATTTGAAACCCTCAATCCCAGCCATTGCAACCGAACAAACAGAGGATTTTTCGTGCTGGTGAACCTGGCGACCATCTCCCAGTTCAAGGCCCAGGTTCTTGATCCCAGCCAAAGGCAGCCACTCAACACCTTGCCACGAGGCGGGTGCGGATGACAGCTTTGGCATGGGCCCCGTATGGCCCCGTCTTCTCTGGTGCTCAAGTCACTCCGAGTTACTCCCAAGATCTCCCAAGCTTTTACATCATGCATCATGGATCATCATGGCACATGGTTGTGCCCGGCAGGGAAGCGAGCATGCTACCTGTTGATCCTATGTCCAATGATCCCAAAGAGACGCTACAATACCAACTGCTAAATACAATCTGTGCCGCGAATGGACTACCAAAGCTGTTTGGAAAGTATCAAAAACTGGTTATTGGCCGTGATGTTGTATTTTGTGTTCCAATCTTCCCCAAATGATCTGTTCTTTCACACAGCGACCAGCTTGCTCCTTGGCTGTGGAATACCATGCTTCCACTTCGCTCCTTGGAGGTGCTGAAACACTGTACGGATCGAAATGGCGGAGCCCAAAACTATGCTCACTTTCAATTTTTGACATGAAGTCCGGCAAAGTCTTGAGCAAGGTCTTGAGCACATCATGTCACTCATGTCCATCACCAAGTCTCAAGATTCGCTCTTGCTCTTGATGCGAGACATCCACCTCACACCAGAAATCTACCAGTGCAGCACTGGAGCTCTTTGGACCCTGCCTTGAACCCGGCCAACATGGAGCCGCTGCAGGACCCACTGAGGCAATGGGGGCAGCAACCAAAGCGGGTGTCGTCTCAAATGACGCGAGTTGTTGTGGATGTGGAGAATTTGGAATGTGATCTATTTATGATTTAATTTATGATCTATTTATGATATAATTATTTATGATCTATTTATGATCTATGTACAGTATATCTATTTATATCTATGTTCGGAGCTGGCATGTCAAATGCAAAGGATTATCCATTCTCCCGGCTGCTGAGTTTATAACTGGTTCTTTGAGTATATGTTCCAAAGTCTCTTGTATCAGTATCTAAAGATATCCAAAGATATCCAAAGTATCGGATAGCTATGGGATAGGTACGGATCGCTCAGGGTTGCACGTTTGGGTTTATGGAGGGGATCAGGTCCTGGCCGACATGTTTGATGGCAAATGGCTGCAGCAACAGGCAACTGAAGGATCACCCCCAAAGGGCTAGTATCTTTGATGTCTTTGGGAGCAACAGGAGAACAAACAGTTCATCTACGGTCCGATGATCAAAATCTTTAAATTTGGCGTCTCAGTATGCCTATCTCCATACAGCTTGATCCCAAGCAGCACCACTTGCAGCTTTTCTATAAACTTACCGTGCGTTACCACTTTCACAACGCAGCGACTGATTTGTCTGAGGGCCAACCGTAGAGTCTGCCAAACGCAGCGGCTTCCCACCAGACATGTATAGCAAAGATTCCTGCAGTGTCAGCTGCATTGGTAGACAAGTCCTCACACTAGCAACCAAACCGGCCTGTTCCTTGCTTATCATGGCATATAGTCATATAGTGATTGTCTACACTGTCCTTCAAGCTTTTCCATGAGTTACCTCCCTATCTGTGACCTCACGTGGCGCGCTGCCCAGCTTCCTTGGCGGTCAGATCCAGCCAGAAATCCCGCAGTGGCCGGTACCGCTCTGTACCGTACTTCTCCACGTCGATTCCTGAGCCGCACAAAGCACAAAGCGTTTTTTCGAAACCCCTGGGATGATCAACATCTGCTGCCTGATTGAGCGCAGCCCAAGATAGGCTTTGCCAGAAAGTGTTCTTGTGACTCTGCCAGCAGACCCTTGTCCCATTGATTCAGATGATTACTGATGATTGGGCCTCTGCAAAAAATCAATGTGAAGGCAGGTTCAAAGCATCCCCAACCAATGTCTTCACAAACTCCTAATTTATTTTCTGCTAATGTAAATCCAACTCTTTTGTGGAACCATACTGTGGATAGCTGTGGATATCTATGGATTTGTAGAATACCCTGCAGGACATTCTGAACTTCGGAAAGTCCCCAGGGACCCGGGCCACAGCGCCGGAGCAGAATCATCAGCGCGGTCTCTGTGGGCGGAAACTGTACAACGCCTTCCTTCCTGAGCTGAGCCAAGTGCTGGACTGCACAGACCTGAAAAATCTCCACAAAAAGATACTGTAGATAATCCGACGATAATGCTTCCACCGGCAAGATGAATAGCAGATCCTGTTGAGAAGGCCCTAAATCGATAGTAGTAGTGGAAAAGTTCATGGAACTTCTTGGTCTTTGGAGTTCACTGTGAGAGGAGCAGCAGGTGCTGATAGGCTGCTGGAATCCAAGTGGCTGGAAGGCATACTTTGCCCAACGTTCGTCCGCCGTCGCCTGGGGCAGGGCACAACATTTTGGGTCAAAATTTGGGTCAAAAAGTATTGAGAAGTGCGACATCATTGCATCATTGTGTAGCGGGGAGACATCCTATGCGACTGAGATATGGTACATACATCTACACTACATAGATAGAGAGAGAGAGAGACACTGGTCCCCTACTGGCTCTGGCAAGGGTCATGTGGATGGCACTTGCTTGCAAACCCTGCCGCCTCTCCCAAGTTCACAAAGCGCTGCAGCTTCTGGGCTTCAAAGAATGGCACCCAGCGCCTTAGTGCGAATGGAATTTAAGAGTCTGGGAAATCCATCCATGGCATGGATGGATCCCAGTGCTTTTACTTTCTATGTCGATCGGTGATCATCCAGGGCTGGGGCCAAAAGATTTTCTTTCCGCTTCCATTCCTGCAGCTGCAGTAAACGAACGGGATCCACCGCCCCAGCCACCAGCAAGAAATACAACAGAACCATAACAACAAAAAAGAACAACAGCAACACCCACAACCACAACACCAAATGCCATCGCCGGCACCACCACCACCACCACCACCACCACCACCATCAGCGGTGTGACTACTGCTACTTCTCCACCGCTGTGAAGGTACCAGCAATAAATGAGCAAAGCCAAGGAACAAGAACACCCAGAGCAAGAGCAAGTGGAACAGGTTAGAAGAAGCACAGAACTATCCTCCCTTGGGTGAAAAGGAACATCGATCATCTACATATTTTGACAGTTGATGCAACACACCAAGAACTTCAGGACATACACCTTGGATCCCTCGTGCTCTTGACATGGTTTGTCAATGCCCCCAACAGACATGGCTTCTGTTGGAGGTCATCCAGTATCGTCCAACATCTTTCACAGCAACCCTCCAGAAGCTGCCCCCCACCTGCTCTTGGTGGTAAAGTGGCTGTTGAAAGGCAAAGCCTTGGGTCCAAAAAAAGTCCCAGCGGTTCCTGGTGGCACAACTGGACCATTGGAAAATCGGCCATGGCCCTGACGCTGCCAGGTGAGCTGGATGCGGGTGATGACTCTGGATCCGGGAAGATGAGGCCTCAGGTTGCATAGGCTGATGACTTCCTATCTGATGGTGCAGTTTCCACGAAAATTCTCTGTGTTTTCCATTTTTGCTGATAGGGCAACTTCAATGTACCAAAAATGTGGAGGAACCAGAAGAAAAACCTTGAAGAGAGTCTACAATCTACAAGAGGAACCATCATCATACCATCATGACTGCTACCCAGTCAAACCTCCATGCCACCGCCCCATCCACAAGAATACCCTCAGTGCCATGGCCATTCTCTCGCAAGGCATCACCACGGTGGGGTTCTACCTCCCAGCCTGGTGAGATCTCCGGTGAGTACCCAGATGGTATACAGCGCAGCCACTAACACCACTGGATTTGCATGTTGTAGCAGATTGTGTCCAAGTTAGCAAAAAAAGAAAAGTAGCTGTTTCCTTCGGCCAAGACTCATTGCATCAAATTCTGAGATCGCTGCTCACCATGTGTGTGCGGTACACAGAAGGCATGCCAGGATACCTGTTGCACAGGAATCCTTTTGGCCATTGGAGGCTAGGCCATCAAACAAAGGAGTCATCTTGATCATGGAAGTACGGTACCACTCTCAAACTTGAGACCCTCAACAGTTAATTTTCAGGGGAACCTATTGAGAATATACCCCTTGGCCGGTGCCACATCCTCCCATCCCAAGGCCCACGAGGGTGACATCGTTGTCTCTGTCAGCACCTGACAGGGGCGATACTGCTGCAGTTGACACGTCACTATCCCTAGCAGCAAAGATGGTTCATACTAAGTTCGTACATACCATACAAACCCTCCATCAGAAATAGTGTGGGCTCACTTCAATTTGCCTTGTAGCTGCGTCCGAAGTTTGGATGTCAATTCCAAGCCACCAACGCAACCCCTTTGCAAGTGGCTAATTCTTCCGCAAGCTGCTCATTTTTAACTCGCTTCACTGCAAGGTTTATGCTTAACCCCTAGAGGCAGTAGAGTCCTCTCATGTTCTCTCCTCATACTGTACGCGGCCATGTCTCTCAGTGTAAAGCCTCTCACTTCGCGCTTCTGCCAGTCGCCCCCCGAAAGCAGAATGGATGTGTTTCAGCACAGCCCGCTGCAGGGCAACAGCAGGAGCTGCGTCAAAACATTTCTCAAGAAATCTTGCTGAAACTGGTTGCTCCTGCCGTGCCGCAGCGGTGCCACATCCACACTGTCATCATGCGACTTTGCAAAGTGTTCAGTGCCACAGGAGATCTTTGAGTTGTCACCAGCAGATGTGGATCCATATTGTCAGGCAACTTCTTGACTCTAAGGTCTCTAAAGATGGGATACTCACTGAAGATGTTGCAGGCTCTCAGACAATACATTATCTCATATACATTGTGGCTATGCGCTATGGGTCAAAACCCTGCTTGCACTAGTTTCCACAAAATAGCTGCTATGTATGCTAATCCTTACATTTATACGGCCAGGGCATGAACCATCCCTAAATCAGGTAAGTCTTCATATGTGTGTTGCTGGTGTTGCTGGTGTTGCTGGTGTTGCTGGTGTTGCTGGTGTTGCTGGTGTTGCTTTAATCTCCATATTTTCTTTGGATTTTTGGAAGCTGTGGTGACCCCCAGTGGCGAGTGGCTCGTCCAAAAGGGCGCTGCAGATCGGTCCCCAATGGACGGTCGGCGCAGCGAAATCGCGGTCAAAACGCCCAAGATTCGAAGGGGTGGGAAGAGACTTGAAGAGACTGCGGGAATTGATGGAATTGATGGAATTGATGGGCTTTTCATAACTGAAGTTTTAGTCATCACTTTGTTCATTGTTGTTATGATATGTTGTGTTTTCACATTCTTGAATCCATCGGAAATCGACGATGGGAATCTTGGATTCACCACCCCCGCCGCGCGGCTCCGGTTCCAATCTGCTCATTGGCTCATTCAGTCTTGGCCTGAAGAAGGACTGGCATTGGTCACTGTGAAGGGAAAGTTTCCAGGAAAGCATGTGTTTTTGCTATGCAAAGATGAGGGTTCTTCTAAATTTCCGTATATGTGTATGCGCTTATCATATTGTGCATGTCTATATATATAATATAACATATGAATTACATACGTATGTATTTGAACGCCATTTGCTGCTGGGTTAGGCTGCTTAGCTTTGACGATGGCACATATGCACGTTCGTTCATGTTGAAGGTATAATATCATCTACTGTCAACCTTCTGCCCATATCAACCCACTTCGATCCACACTGCATTCCGCACAATCCCAGACCTTCTTGGCATCGGGTTCCTTCACTTCACCATCATCCTCGCCCTCTCCATCATCCTCAAGGTCCTCCTGAATGCAGTGACCAGCTGGAGAATTGTCGCAAAGTACAGAAGAAGCATCTGATACAATCACGGAAGA
>CAMXCT020000354.1:105000-107500 GCA_947184155.2 Cladocopium goreaui | reverse complement strand
CGCTTGAAGTGAACAACATCTGTTTGCACTCCGCAACCACATGCGGGAGGGAAGCAACAATTTGAGAAGCCAGCTCCGAAAGCATCACCACACCTCATTGAAAATAACGACTCCCAGCGGTGTCCCACGGCTTCTATACGGCCTTCTTGGCATCGGGTTCCTTCACTTCACCATCGCCCTCTCCATCTTCATCATCCAAGAGCTCCTGTAGTGATGATTTCCCTTGACAGAGACTTGAAAGTTGTCCACCAAGATGGATAACCTTCAATTGCAAAGACGTACCAAGATTTTGAGAAACTTCACGTTTCATCAAGTTTCCAAAGCACGAAGTCAAGTACAAGCAACTGCTTGAAACATACAGTTTGCCACAAGTCTATACATTTCCCTTTGAAACCTTCCTCGTACTAGACACCCTGCGTAAACGGCATCACGCTGCAGCTGCCTCCTCTTCACCCTCAAAACCGAGCAACTCTTCTTCGCCTTCTTCCATCATCCTTTCCTACGGCAAAAATCGCTGTTGATATTCATGAATATTCACATTGTTCACCAAATCTACGGCAGCTCCTCGTCCAAAACCTTCCGCCACTCTGCAGCTGTCATTGCAGGCGGACGTTCCTGGGAAGTGGCCGCTGGAAACAAGCTTAGATTTAGATAGCTATACTATGCTACACTAGTATAATCTATAGATCTATAGTATACTACTATAGCCTATAGTCTCAAATGAGAAGACAGGCAGCTTGCAATTTTGGGGAAATATGTGTATCTTGCTCGCTTGCATTGCTCAGGCAACCTTCAAAAACCGAGAAATCTTTGTCCACAAGGACTTTTCCAATGATCAGGTAGTTGGAAGACACAAGCTGTAGGTAGCGACGTAGCACCTCCAACTTGCAACAGAAGCGATACAGTACATTGATTTTATTTGAATGACTGTGTCTCAAAATACGCTGCCACAAAATCGCATGGTAGTTTGAAGACTTAATGTTCTCCTTAAAGTGGCAATGGAATCAGGGATTCCCCATTTTGAGACGCACATCAGGATACATCCATTGAGCTCCGAACGTTTTCCGGGAGTTTCTCCTTGTTCTTCTCGAAAAAGTCATGGGCCTGCAACAGAGACAGACTGATTGGATAAATGTCCGAATACTACCGTCAGAAAAGGTGTCCAAAAATGGGGTTACCCCTGAGATCCAATGGTTTATTTCGTAACATTATGTAACATAATTGTTTTCCCGATGTTATTAATAACATTGATATAATATTGATATTATTACCATTTTGGGGTATACCATTTCTCAACAAATCCAAATGTACGGGGCGACTTAAGGGATGGTGAAACCCCCCATTTGCCACAGCCTTCACGAAAGCTTCAGCAGTGCCTGACAAGGATAGATGAAGGTCAACAACCTTCCACAACATGCACAATCCAAAGGTAGATCACGATTTGGCTTAGATTTGAACAGCAAATCAACAACTCAGTTGTGCTGAATTCATCTTCAATTCGCTGCCTTTGGATCCCAGTTTCTCCAGCATTTGCTCCACATCGTCGAAGTCCTGCAGCATTCAGCAACACAACAAACAGAACACCAAAGGGACCCTGTTTATACTCAATCAACAAAAACTGTTTTGTGATCATCGTCTCCTGGCAAAAGATCTCTTTGAAATACTAGTTACTAGATCAAGAGTGAATCAGAGGCAAAAGTCCCTGAGGAGTCCCTGAAAAGGGCTCAAAAAGCATCCAATGAGTACACAGCGGCTTGGCACAGGAGCATCCGACTTTAGCACAAAAACCGCGATCGAAAGATATCGGAAGCATGGCGAAGACAGCCCCACCTCACCGACGCCCCGCATGTCCACAGGGATCATCATCTCCTCGTCACCCACCTGGTGGGTGGCACACGCTGTCCACAGGCTGTCCGTCTGTGATGTGATCAATGCAGGCCTTCTCTGGCAGTGTGAGCTCGTTCACCAAATCCTCAGTGATATCCTCACCCTTCCTTAGAGCATTTTGAGCACTGCAGAGTCACAGGCAATGTTTGAACTGCTCGCAAGTAGCTGAAAGCTTTACTGCCCGCTCCTCACCTGGAAAAGAGTGGAAAAGCATGTTCCTCAAGACCTTTTGTTTGAAGTTGATGATTCTTTTGACCTTTCCACGCAGTAGAGCCCCGAGACTCTACAAACATCCACAGCACCATCCCAAAAGGTTTAGCGCTAGCAGGATCCTTTCTGTTGGGTTCCCAACACGCACCCAAAACCAAGCTGTAAAACCGAGTCGAGCAACTTCAGCTTCCTCAGCTGCAAAACGAGAGAGTAATCAACATGAGGAAAATTGCTTAGATTCTGCCACTTGTATCAATTTGTAGGTTCTGGCTTAAATCAAAATGTTCTGAAAAGTCAGGGAACCTTTTGGGTCCATCTCTTTTCCAGAGCTCACCCAACAACTAACAAATGGCCTGGTTTTGGAATTCCATACTGCAGAGAAATATCGGAAATTCGGGGACAA
>CAMXCT020000354.1:0-100000 GCA_947184155.2 Cladocopium goreaui | reverse complement strand
GCTTTTCATCTGTCCATGTTGTCGGAAGTTTGACTTCTAAACTTCCTTCGATAATCAAACTAAATCTCAGACACCATAAGGCTTGTCAACAATCACATTTTGCTAGTGGACATTCGCCCTGCCACTCTTTCGGGAGTTGCATCATCGCCTTCTTTGTTCTGAAGAATGTCGCAAACTTCCGGCAGGAAAACAAATCCTGCCCTCCATGGTCTCTAGATTTGACGACCTTGGTAAAAGAAAGTGACTCTGCAGTACCTTTATGCAGTGACATAACCTGTACCAATCCACCAACCGATTCACCTGCAAATGCTACTCCATACTGCTCCATAGTTTCCCGTCTCTGCTCTTCAGTGAGACAACCAAAAGTCAACTAAGAGCTACGCAACTGCGCACTGTCGCAAACTGCATCAAGGCCTGTCGGTGAATTTCACTGAATGGCGGTATTTCTCCAGAACAGGGGCGTAAGATGGCGTAAGTTATGAGAGAACTTTGGTGAAAAGTGCAAAGTGAAAAGCACTGGTCAGGTCTGCAATTTTCGCTTTGACTGCAGCAGTCGCTAAGAGTCTTGGCACCGTGTCTATTGACCTAAGTCTATGTCACGGTCCCGCCACACAGCAGACTCAAAGGGGCGGGTTGTAGTGCCAACGGACCTGAATGTGGAATGTGTACAAATTCATGACCCTTGAGCTTCTAAGTCTAAGTTCAGCTCTTCACCTGCATCAACTGGGTGATGTCCGGATTCAGCTGGCATATAATCCATCAATTCCCAACCGCTCGAAAGACTCGACCCATCAGACAACTCCAGCCCCGATTCATCATTGTCGTCGTCGCCAGTCTCAACACCACGCAGTGGTTCACCATCAGTTTCATTGCCAGTCTCAAGACCAAGCATTGCTTCACCATGGGCTTCGTTGTCCTCCTCGTTCACTATGGGCTTCGTTGCTGTTCTCGAAACCAAGAAGTGGTTCACCATGAGCTTCATTGCCATTCTCGAGACCAAGCAGTGGTTCACCATCAGTGTCGTTGCCAGTCTCAAGACCAAGCATTGCTTCACCATGGGCTTCGTTGTCCTTCTCAAGATCAAGCAGTGGTTCACCATGGGCTTCGTTGCTGTTCTCGAAACCAAGCATTGCTTCACCATGGGCTTTGTTGTCCTTCTCAAGATCAAGCAGTGGTTCACCATGGGCTTTGTTGCCGTTCTTGAAACCAAGAAGTGGTTCACCATGAGCTTCATTGCCATTCTCGAGACCAAGCAGTGGTTCACCATCAGTGTCGTTGCCAGTCTCAAGACCAAGCATTGCTTCACCATGGGCTTCGTTGTCCTTCTCAAGATCAAGCAGTGGTTCACCATGGGCTTCGTTGCTGTTCTCGAAACCAAGCATTGCTTCACCATGGGCTTTGTTGTCCTTCTCAAGATCAAGCAGTGGTTCACCATGGGCTTTGTTGCCGTTCTTGAAACCAAGAAGTGGTTCACCATGAGCTTCATTGCCATTCTCGAGACCAAGCAGTGGTTCACCATCAGTGTCGTTGCCAGTCTCAAGACCAAGCATTGCTTCACCATGGGCTTCGTTGTCCTTCTCAAGATCAAGCAGTGGTTCACCATGGGCTTCGTTGCTGTTCTCGAAACCAAGCATTGCTTCACCATGGGCTTTGTTGCCCTTCTCAAGATCAAGCAGTGGTTCACCATGGGCTTTGTTGCCGTTCTTGAAACCAAGAAGTGGTTCACCATGAGCTTCGTTGCCATTCACGAGACCAATCAATGGTTGCTGTGCGATCTGGGGGATGTGTGCATCATTGGAAAGAAGAGTCACTTGAAATTGATGCGTTTTTGAGGCGTCTTTCAAGCTGTCCTGAAGCAAATTGGAGCAGGGCAACCCAAACCTCTCTGACACGAGAAAAAAGGCGATTGGTGGATTCGATTGGATGGCAAGGGGTCTTTAAAATTTAAGAAATTGGTTGCAAGATGGTTCCAGCTTGTGGAAGAACCCTAGTTCCTGAAATCTAGTCCTGAAATGCACTGAAGGCTGCAGCAGCTCGAGTGAGTTTTTCAGCAAGCCTATCGACCTTGCATCGCAAAAAGTGACAACATGAATGGCAATTCGTGAGCCAGCGACACAGTCTGTTTTGGAAACAAAGAAGTCTTCGTTCTGGGACGGCACGCAGGTTGCAAATGCCATCGTGGCAAAATGATGTGAAATCATGCGCTGGTCAGGTCCATTTGCTGTGTTGAGGACAGGAAAACGAAACTCACATAATTTTATTTGCGATCTACTGACCTTCGGAAAGTTGTACCCACAATCTGCGCTGGCCTCTTTCTCCATCTCATCCACCTCGTCCGCCTCAAAGTCGATGGCATAATATTTCGCTGCGTTCGCCAGATCGTTTGCGACAATCTCCAGATCCTCGAGTGCGTCCTCCACATTCTCGGAGTCTTTGTGTAAGGCCTTCAACTGTCCACAGACATCCCTCAGGATTTGGGCCCTGCCCAGGAACAAGTCACGCATCTCTTTATGTTGCTTGAGTTCCTCTTCCCAGAGCCTGACCAAGGATGCTGCAAACGTACAGTTGGGTGCATCCAAATAGGGTCGGCCAGTCACAACATCCATTTTGGATCATTTTGGTGGATTTGAGGGGTCCTATTTTGTTCATGCGCTCAGTTGGAAATGTTCAAAATGCAAACAGGGCCTTCCGAGCCAGCCCTTGACCGCATCTCTGCCAGCATAGCCAATCATGCACAGAGCCAAAACGTTACCGGCTGTAAGAGACACCGGGGCGATTGAGCACATAGTGGTGGACAACGATGACATGGCGACCTGTGACGGCTTGACCACCAAAGCTTGGTCCATGTCCAAGTGAAAGATTTTGAATGGAATTCTGGCCTCACTTCAGCAGGCAGCATATCTATCAGCAAAAATGTCTATATATTGCAAATCTATGTATGTAATGTAGCGGAAGCGATTGGAATGAAAGGTCATGTCATGTCATGTCGTGTCGTGTCGTGTCATGTCATATCATGTCATGTCATGTCATGTCATGTAGTATATGTCCAGCATGCGCTTGCAGTTTCCAAAGAAATGGGGTTGGTGGATCAGACCACCGGCTGCGAGTTGATGTTGGACAAAGCAGACGCTGCCTCTGCAGCGGCCCCAGACATCGCGCTGTGAGCTGCACCAGCTGCAGCGGAGGCTGCATCTGCAATTGTAAAGCGGCTTGATACGTGGCCTGTGCCACATCTTGCAACCTCAGTTCCAGAGGCAGCTTGGAGAGCGTGGTTCCCTGAGGTCACTGCAGCAGCATCATGGGCAGCAACTGCTTGCGCGGCCTTTGCTTCTGCAGCTGCTACATGAACCGTTACAGATTTCCCTGCTAGAGCTTTCTTGGCTGCTGCATACTTGGCCTTTGCCAATCCCATGGCAGCAGCTTTGGCCTGGTAGAGGTGGTAGAGGTATCCAATCGAAGTGGCTGAGCCAAAGAAAAGGCTTGCACTTCCAACGGCAGCGCTCTTGCCCAGGAAATCGAGAAACCAGAACCACCTATCTCGGTGTTGCTCAGTCTGGGTCAAGAGATCCTGAGAAACCTTGCCAGCGGCCTCACACTTTGCAGCTTCTTCCTCATATTTGGACCACAACTTGAGCAGCTTTGGTTGGAGCTCTTTGTACTTCTGTGCCCCGTCAGTCGCCTTGGCTCCAAATCTTCGTGTGAAGTCCTGATTGGTGATCAATTCCTTCAGCTCTGACGTCTCTTTGTCAATGGAATCTGCCAACTTCTTCGAAGATGCCATTCTGGTAGGGTGGATCTCTCTCACGAGTTGCCAAAAGGCCTCTGCCTCAGGTGATTGGTTGACAGCAACCAAATTTGACATGATCTCACGAAAGACAGCCCACTGCCCAACCACATTCTTGAAGGACCTTGCATATTCTTGGTACAGCAAGTGCTTGATGTTCTTCTGCACCCAATCTGACTGGAGGGCCAATTGAGTTTCGAGCTCTGCAGGTTCAGGAATCCCACTGTGGCCAATTGTCGGGGCTTGAGATTCCTCATGGAGGGCCACATGGATTTCTTCCTGAGCCATGGCCATGGTGCCACAATGTCGGTGCTTGGATGTTCAGCTCGAGCCCAGAAGCTGCACGAATTGGCATCATGCAAATGATTAACACTAAATGTGATGTGTCACGTCGCAAAACAAGTCGCGCATTCCCACCATAACACCAAGAAGAACAAGAGGAAAGCCACTGGAAGAGCAGCAATTGGCAGGAATTGGCAGGAATTCGCATTGTGCAGGAGATGAAATAGAAAGAGTTTGAGTGCTGCAGGTTGTCGTGGGAAGCTGAGAAACAATGGTTGAATCAATGGTGACAACACACGTCTAAATTCACCTGCTTCGCTATGCTGCCTGGCAAGCTTCCTTAATGGTACGTCGTCCTGCCGGTGCAATGCAATCGAAACCGAACCCAACGGAACCCAAGCATCACTGGTTTCCAGCGGAGATTTCCGCACGGCTTGTGGCTTCAAAGGATTCAATGCCCTGAACATCGCACAGTTGGAACAAACGAGGAGGAAAAAATGGTGGAACAGTCACAAGCCCTGTCCTTTCCATCAGCCGTTCCTCCATCTTTCCCTTCACGGCTGGTGACCTCGGGTGACTTGCTGGCAGAGAAGTCCAAAAGTCATCGAAATTCACGACCTTGGCACCTTTCCGTGGCAGGGGTTTAAAGCGTTGGACCCTTTCAGATTTCATCTGACTTCAAAGTATTGAAATAAATATCAATCGCCATAAATTAAACTAGCTTAATCTTGCTTCTCTGTACATCCCGACTTCAAAGTAAAGGACCTTCTCTGGCTAGCGCTGCAAGCAGGTGCTTCCGCTGTTCAGCATGAACCTGAGCTTGGCGCCATCTGAGTCATGGTTGAGACTGTTGAGACTTCCATGAAACGCTGCTCCAGTGGGATCTCTGGAACAAAATGAACAAATCCAATTAGTTACCCTCTGGTAATTTAACATAGCTATTGAAAATCACAATTTTTTTATGGGAAAATTCACTATAAATGGTGATTTTCCATAGTTATGTTAAATTACCAGAGGGTAACTCTGACAACTCTTGGACATCCAACTTTGCACAGTACG
The DNA here is from genome assembly GCA_947184155.2 of Cladocopium goreaui. Lineage (NCBI taxonomy): Eukaryota > Dinophyceae > Suessiales > Symbiodiniaceae > Cladocopium > Cladocopium goreaui. Next base: position 94,875 of record CAMXCT020000354.1, on the reverse strand, counting down.
TATGTATTTTTTGTAGGGACTCCAAGATCCAAATCTTGGCTGCTCAGAGGGGCCCATATCAGCTAGGATCCAATTGAATCGACAATCACTTCTGTATTACAACATAAGACCAAGCATTTGCCAACTATGACCAGACCATTTTCCAGGCGTGGGCATTGGATCCATGGGGATTGAGAACTCATCAAATGCTCAAAGACTGTCCCGCAAAAAAAAAAAGGCTGCCAAAAGTCACAGTACTCCCTCTTCACTCAGCTCAAACAACCTCTTTCATTGGAAAAGCTGGTTGCAGCACCAGTGAATCGCACCTCCTCTTCAATCAGTTCATCCTGACGCAGCTCAGTCTGTTTGTGCAACCAGCCCTCATTGGAGAAAAGATATACGAGTGTTAAAACAATCCGAGTCGGGTCATCTGCTTGCACAAAAGAAAGAAACTTCAACAAGAACTTGCACTGATATCCCGGATTCTCACAAAAGCTTTCAAGCATGGGAGAAAACTGAAGACCAATCACAATTTCTTAAAGCAAAACAAATGAATATCTTGATAACTGTCATGCCCATTGAGATCTGTTGAGATCCCTAAATTGGAAGTGAACATTGCGAAGCTCTTGGCCTCCAGCAGCTCGTCCAACTCTTGCAGCTGTTCTTGCAGCAGCTGGACCCGAGCCTTCACAGCACAGCCACGCAGTGACGCAGCGCATCGGTTTGTCGTGTGACAATGACCATAGTCGAGTGAGTCAATGCTTGGAAATTGTGCAATCAGCGGAAATCAGTTTCAGGTGATTCAAGTGCAGACAGTGCAGATTTCAACAGATCTCGGTTTTGGTGCACCTGCTGCGCCTCCTCCTCCTTCGGAAACTCTTCAGGCGGCTCTGGAGCTGGAGCTGGCTCTCCTGGCTCTCCTTTCAGCAGCTCTTCCCGGCTCTTCACACCAAACTCCGTCAGGATGTGCTGGAGCTGCGTGGCATGTGTCTCCTGCGATCTGACTTTTGAAGATGTTTTGTGGACATCGAAGTCATGTTGGGGTCGCAGGTGTCGGGGGAATCCATGGATCTACAAGGCCATGGTTCTGTGATCTCTACATTAGTTATGTATGCGTGTATATATATATATATACACATTATAACAATACAATAAAAATAACAATAACAATAATGTAATAAAATGAAAATAGAATGTATATAGTAATAATAGATAATAATAATTAATATATAATTATATAATGAATAAATATGAATAATAAGGAAAATCAATAGTAGCACTGATGATGATGATAATAGTAATAATAATAGAAATAGAAATTATGATAGTAATAACACTAGATATAATGATATGTATGTGTTTATATACATATTATACGTATACATACATCATCTGTACAAACCCACGGTCCCAACACCACCTCCTCGATAAGTTCATCTTCCAACAACTCGTCCAACTCCCTGAGGTCTTCCAGAGCTTTGGCGCGACTGCCAACCCACCTGGAAGTGGAACCATTTGGCAACCAAAATAAACCCCAAATGAGGCTAAGTCTTGAGGTGGAATTTGTGACTTCAACTTTTTTTGGTTGATTTCGAGGTGTCCATTCATCCTGTTGCGGGAAACATATGCCAACCTGCCTTGCTGACTGGACGCAGTTCCAAGCACCTGGGAACAGGAACTTGCCATCTCTGCGTTTCTTCCCACCAGGTCATTCAGAACTCATTCAGAACATTTCAGAACTCACTCACTTATGTCAAGTCAATCAGAGTCCATCAGAGTCAATCAGTCAGATTCCATGACACTCATCCTTTGACAATCTTTGATACTGTTGATACTCAGTATCCATCCCATACTGTGGATGCTGTGGCACCTCGATTTGCGCTCGTGCTCCACCTCCATGGGGCACGATGACAGCGAGCCACTGACACGGCCACTCGCAGCATTGGCGAGGGCCAGACGGCCAGGCGGCCAGCCCACCCTGTGAGACAACTCCCAAGGCCCAACTGATGGACGATGTTCGAGGTTTAAAACACCTGCTTCCAACAGGATGGAAAATGGCGCCTGGGAACCAAACTAATGGGCACGCTAAGAAAATTAGGAAAGCAGACAGACTTCTAGACTGAATGATGCGTTTCCTGACTAGGCGGAACTTCAACGATTGTTCTTCCGGCTACCTATCCATACCATGCCGTTAACAATTGATGGCTTTCACATGTCAATGCCGTCCTTTGCCTGTGAACCAGCAAATGGGCTAGTGGATGGGGAGTGGATGGGGTATCAAGAAAAGACAACAGAGACAAGAGAAGCTTCTGGCCAATGCGCTGATGGTTAAAGGGGCATATACTGCCAGTAACTGGTCGAATGGGATTTCAATGGATTTCAGGATAGTCAGTTCGCTGAATCCCTATTAAAACAACCCATCCAAAGATCCCTGGCAGCTGGCAGTCTGTAACGGCTGTAACGGTGCTCCCTCGGTTCCCTCGGTGGCACCGTGAGGCAGTCTTCATCACGCTTGGCCGCTGGAGTCAGCGCCTCCGTGAGGTGCGTGCGGATGCCTCAGTGGCTGAGAATTTCCATGGTTTAACGACAGGTTTTAACAACAGATTTATGTTATAAGGTTGGCAGAATGACTTGATTGGTGTCCACTTGGCTTTACATACATGTGCGTATGTATTTAGATAGATAGATAGATAGATATGAATTGTATTGAATCGTAGGTTATTCATCTAGAGACTAGGTATTTCATCCAGAATCTAGAGACGCCAACAAAAATACTGAATGGTTGCCATGGCCTTGCAGGGGCTTGGTTCACCGCATCCTTTGCCACGTGCTTTACCGCCGTGTCTCTGGGTTCACGGGCACAGCTCATTGGACAAGATTCGCATCACCGCAGAACGCCAATCTGCAAGGACCAGCTTTGCTGACACCCAAAATGGACCAAAAATTTTAAAAACCCCAAACAAAACTGCTGTTGACAAACGATTTCGATTTCGATGTGCAAACTGTTGTCAAACACATTCAGTAATAGACAAGAATTCAATCATCAACCTTTGCGACTGGACACTCTCTGTCAAGTCAGAATTACAAGTTGATGTGAAGGACAGACTTGCTGTACTTATCACGATGACTTGAAAAATATTTGCATGCGTACAGGGCGTGCCCTTGACCTGATAAATCAATATAAATCACCTACACTGAGATCTTCATTTCGAGCATTTCCCTTCCGCGACGCACATTGAACAAGATGAACAAGTGTGTTTTTAGAATATGCTGCTCTACTCTCGGCATCTCTCGGCATGATATCAGGAGGTCCCAAATTTTGAGCGAAAGTAAACCCTCACCTTCCATGCTACCTCAGCTGAGCGTAACAGGCGCTGGGATCCCGCGCGTTCAGTGAGTCCAGCACTGATCACAGCAAACGCTGGCTTGGAAAGAACTTCCTCAGCGAAAACCATCTTTAGCAACCCGCGATTTGTAGGTTCTCTTGGGCAACATCTTTACATCTTTGTAGGATCATATGAATATGTGTGTAGATACCTGCAACGATATGGTGTGGGTAATATCAAGCTCCAAATGATTCTCTAGTTTGGTCCTGCGAAGGGTAGCATGCTACCGTGTTTATACATGTTTGTGCTAAGGGACGACATTCCTGGTTCATTATGTGATGATGGGTGTATTTATATGTATTTATCGTTGATCTGTTTTGTCGCTTAGACAGTGCATAGACTCATAGATCTTGACCAGGATTCACAAAAGGGTACTAGAAGTGCTACATACAAACAATCACAAACTGCTGCCTTGCAGGCACCTGTACAATCTCCGCGCAGGAAGAAGCCTTCCACTTGGGAAACATGAGTAGAGCACGAGCGGGAAGATCTTTTTGTAAATGCGTGGCTTACATTTTGATCGTTTGTCACGCAGCTTCCGAAGTTGATGGTGCTATGCCATCATCTCAACTACCTGAGTGTCTCTGGGCGCCCAAGCATCAGAACCTTCTCGGCTTTCACCCATCTTCATCAGCACACAGCCTGCACAGGTGACCGGTTCGGGATCCTTGGATGAACCGACTTCAGAACCTGAAGTGGATATGTCCAAAATTGTCCAAACATGCAGAGAGCTTATCCAGATAAAGCTGCACCATTTGTGTATTTTGAGCATCCCCAACCTAAACATATCAAGACTATCTACGATCTCTTCCAACCAAAGGCTAAATCATAAAATGGAATGAAAGGGCTGATGTGCTTAGCTCTTTTCTCACGACGCCCTCCAAACAAGCCATGCTGGCACTTTTGATGATTCCCAGCCTCTAAAACGCAATTGCAGGATGACAGGCTGACAGAATCGTTGCAAGCCACCCTTGTGAGAACGTGCCTCAAAGCGCAAATCAGAAGTGTGGAAGGCTGACGTTCAGGGACGGTCGCATAGAGAGCAAATATTTTTTTCAATAATTGTTTTGCTTTAATTTATCCTGTCAAGCACTTAGAGCTTGCAGCTGGAAAAGAAAGAATGTCTCATCTCGCTTGAGTCGAGAAACTACTTTTCCCCGGGTTTGGGGCATTCACTCTGTCACTCTCCATTGCTTCATAATGCTTCATGAGGCTTCATGTGAATCTCTCCAATCAAACAAGATCAAACAAGTACACCAGGCTGATCCCATCCTGCCGGAAGCAATTATAAATTTCACCGCACGAAGAAGGAAGACCAAGAGTTGATAGAGTGTCCGAACAACAGACATTTCTAGTAGTTTCAACTCAATCAGAGCTGGGGTTGAACCTTTGAAGCTTCCAAGCTGCAACAGCTCGCTTAGCAGCTTTTCCGGCGCAGGCGTAGCAGCATAAATGGCTTTAGGCCTGTCATTTCGCGTGAAAGGAAAATGGCCACGGCAACATGGATTCAGGTGTGAGGCAACTGCTCATGCCAATCGTTCCAAGCTATGCAGTAGTTTCTTCAGTTGATATATCTTTCTTAGTAGCTTGTGAACGATACACCGTCACCAATATGCCGGCCAATGTACCTAAAAGTGCATGGGGATTTGGCAAAATGCCATATTCTGCACCTTCTTCCAAAATTCTCCAACTTGATTTCCCGTCCGGATTGTCAATTCTGGCATACGTGGTTCTCAAAGGAAATTTCTTTGGATCCACACGGGCTCCTGGAGTTCTGAAAGACTTTGCATGGCGTGCCACATTGATTAGGACACCTTCGCGTTGGTGCCATCCAGGGCTTGCACTAAGCTGAGCTAGGTATGGATAAATTGGTGAGTTTTCACCCAAAGCACTACCTACCAGCAGACTCTCACAGCTTCCGCCAGCGAGCTTCTTCGGCTTCGTCTTCTGCTTCTGCTTGACAAACTCTTGGTTGAAGGTCACGCTCCATCGGCAGCTGCTAAGAATCTTATGCACATGCTCAGTGCTCATGTCTTTCGTCCCGCAATCCACGAAGAGGTTCTCCGTCGATGTCCACTTGAGCATGGTGTTGGGTTTGCCAAGGACTCCACGAATCCAAGCCACTGTGAATGCCAGGGATTTTTGTGATCCGTAGGTCCGTAGGAAGGTGTGTCTGAAGACCCTTTGTCGTAGACATCACGTGCATCTGTGACGACTGCCAAAGGAATGCAGTCCATGACTTCTTCAGCACGCTTGTGTTCAATTGGAAGGCCTTGCAACATCGCCCACCAGCCACGGCAGAAACATCCAACATCAAAGGCTTCTTCCGTTCCCAGCAGCTCGGCTCCGTATGTCGAGGGGCATACTCTAGGAAGTCTGTGGCTTCTTGCGTCCAGCACTGAGAAGCTTCCTTCTCGTCCAGCCAAAAGGTCCTTGTCGGCCAGGAGGACGTAGTAGGCGCTTTGGCTAAACACCTTTTCCAACACAGTTCCATCAGCTCCGCCAGCTTTGGTGACATTCCCCAAACTGGCATCTGTCACCACCATGATTCCAGCTCCCTTCAAATCCATCGGCTTGAAGGTCAGGGCAAAGTCAGGGTCCTGCTTGAAGCGCTTGACAAGCAGATTCGCTTTCATCAGGGTGCTGATCTTCGGCGGTTCACCTTGCAAGGTGCTGAGCTGAAAACCCAAATCAAATCGCAGTTGAGCAACCAGCCATTGTAGTGAACCAAGGATTGCACGAAGTTGACGTCGTTCCATCTCCGTCAAGTCTGAGTCTGGGTTGGCTCGGCGAGGCACAGGAATGTTCACAGTCTTCAGGTTGCTGTGGTACTCCTCCATGGTGATGGTGATGTGGCCGTCATCCCATTGGCGGATACGTTTGCCACAATAGGTGATGTCCTTCTCAGAGGTGCTTCCAAACCCCAATTCTCGTCCAAGCTCTTGAAGTTTGGCGACAGCACGGCGGTTTCCGCCCAAAAGCAAATCATCCACATGTGAGATGAGGACGCCATCCAACCTCGTTCCACATGGTGACCACAGAACCCAACAGGCGTAGTCCAGTGTAGTTCTTTGCCATCCCTGCTGAATCAGGGACTTGTTCAACCTCAAATACCAACGTCTCGGCGCATCACTCAAACCAAACACTCCTTTGCGTATCCTGGCAAGTCCAGGAAAAGGCAAGCGAGGTTCATCAAGGGCTCCTCGGATGTTCTCCATGAACAGCTCTCTGGTCCCATCCATGTAGGCATCTCCTTTCATGAAGGCTGACTTGATGTCGGCTGAAAGCAAAGTCCAAGCAAGGTCAGCTCCAACAGCCATTACATTGAAACATGCCGTCAAGGTCAACAGGAAATGTTGGGCCAGTCTTGAACATGTAGGAGCATCCTTTCGAAGTCCAAATGAAAAGATGTCCTTGAAACCAGGAACAACAATGCGCGCTCGTGCACGGAGAGGCAACTTGTTCTGCTCAGTGCGAAGGCCTTCGTGTTTGTCGGTAAACACGTATCTGGGGGTGAGAATCTTCCCCTGCTGGCCTTCTCTCTTCAGTCTCTCACGCACTCGTTGAGATTCTTCAGGAGATAGTTCTTCAACCGCATCATTCTCCTTCCAAACACTCCAGGCTTGTTCGGCCGCAATCTTGAACTCAGCCTTTTCAGCATCACTCATGGAGCGCCAGTGAAATTCTTTGCGATTGGCTTGAACTGCCATCACGTCATTTTCAACCAGATCATCATGCCCACAAGGCCAAGGAAGTCCAAGCCGTTGGTGAGCATGCCATTCCGTTCTTGAGGGTAAAGGCCATCTGCCATCCCAAGAACCATGATCTTTCACACGCACTTCAGTAGGGTTGAGTCTGTCTTCACAGGCAGCATTGTAGATGTGTTGCAGTGGATGTAGTGAAGGATCGCCCAAACTGGACAAAACATCTTCTCTCGTGGTCTGCAATGCTTCTGCCGCAGGCTCATTTGATGAAGTTGCTGTGATCACTGGAGGTCCATCAGGTTGAGGATCAGGAGGCTCAGAGGATTCAGCCTTCAATCTTTCCAGTGATGTGTCTGCAGCTCGTTTGGTTCCTGCAGGCTCTGCCAAACGTTGACGTTGTGCCTGTTCCATGACGCCCTGCAACTGACTTGCAAAGCTTGAGGCCCGTTTTCGAAGTCCATCGCCGAGTCCACTCGAAAGTCCATCTGTGGTGGCTCGTTCAAACGTCGCCTCACTCATTCTTCTGGAAGGCACAGTCGATACTGGTGCAGAGGCAGGCATCAAGGCACCAGCAAGTTCTTGAGGCGCTACCGGAGGCAAGTCGTCGCCAACCGGCATTGCTTGTTCTGGAACTGCAGCTGCTGAAGATGAGGGCAAGAAGGCAGGAGTGCCAGGCATTGGCATCACAGCAGCTGGTTGTTGAACAGCAGTTCCATCGCCACCATCGGCCAAAGGAAGTCCACGGGCCGACAAGTCCAAGGTGGCAGCCTCAACAGCTTCTTCTATGGCTTCACGCCATGAATCTGCAGCTATCTGTTCCATCGTGCTGGCTGCACGAATGTGCTCCAGGGCGCATTTGGTCAATTGCCCCTTGTAGCTCAAGTATCCAGAGCTTCTGCCTTCAATGGCCAGGAGAAGTGCAGGGCCATGCCAACGTTTCAGAGTGAGCTTCTTCTTGGACGGCGCTGTCTTGTTGTTGTACTTCAAAGGCCGGTAGAAGTAGCAGATTGTGCCAGGCTCTGGAAGCTGCTCAATGGTTGGGTTTCGGGATCGTGCTAGTTCTGCCTTCCGCAAACTTCGGCTGAAGTGAAGGCGGGTCATTCCTATTTTGGCAACTTCTCGCATGGCCAACTGTCTAGCCAGCGAAGGCTTGGAGTCTATGAGTCCATGCTCCGCAAGCCTGGTTTGAATGCCACCCAGCACGTCTCCAACCATTCTTGGCTGACGTCCAATGGCGGCCTGAAAAGGAGAGGCACCCAATTCATTGATGTCGCCATTGTAAGCTGATGTCGCCTCGGCAAGAGCTACCTGCATGTCCTCAAGTCCAAGGACGCTTTGAGAAGTGACGATGGCGGCTAACAAGGCTTTTAACACGCCACCGCTTCTTTCTGCAATTCCATTTTGCCAGGGCGCCTGAACGGCAATGTGGTGCAAAAGAATGGATTGGCTTCCAGCATATTCCTCCATTTCCCAAGACACAAATTCTCTGCCTTGGTCCACGACCATCACTCTCGGAGGGCCAAATGTTGCAATCCATCTGGTAGAAAGGAAGCGCACCACAGACTTGGTTGATTTGTCTGGCAAAATCTCAGCCATTTGAAATCGTGTAGCGGCATCAGTTGCATGGGCCACTACGTACTTCTTCTCACTGGTGTCAAAAACTTCCAGCAAGTCCACATGGATCTGGTCACCCATGTCGCAAGGCACAGGAAGAGAAGCAGGACGGCGGGCACGAGGAGGTTGTCGCTCTTGGCAAACTGAGCATTGAAGTTGTTTCGCCGCCTGAATTGCTTCTGCAGGTGCACCCGCTATGGCTAGAGCTCGGGCTAACCTTTTGCCCGATCTGTGGCCAGTGTTCTGGTGAAGTCGAAGGATTGTTGCGCGCATGCCAGAAGAAACAGGAATTGCAGTTCCTTTTGAATCCACTTCGTCCTCCACATCACTGCCATCATCTTGAGGCATCACCAATCCACCGCCTTCAAAAGCCAATTCCTCCTCCTCAACATCCTCTCCAATTTCGGCAGCAAGAGCTTCACGAGGAGCAAACTCTCGTTCAAACTGCTTCTCAAGGCCCCTAACCATGGCGCGTGCCAAAGGCTTCGGGTAAATGCCCGCACGGGCTGTCACATGAGAGCCGCCCAGAACTGGCGCATGAAGGTGGTTGCGCATGCAAGTCACTCCATCCAATTCCGCAGCAACATCTGAACTTGAGCTCACCACTCTCGTTGGCTTCTTGTGCAACCAACCAGAAAGGCTTTTGAGGCCAAAACGGCATTGGTCAAAGATAGCGGCGTAGAGCTCATTCTCCTCAAGAAAACGCAACATCTCAGGTTCATTCCAAGCTTCACTGCCTCGAGGATTTTCTAAGATGACATGACGACCTTCTCTGATTTGCAGTTCAGCTATTTCCAAAGCAAACTTCATGAGTTCACGACCAATCGCCCTTCTTTCTGCTTTTCTTTCGGGATGAAGTCCATTCAAACGTTGAAGAGGGCTGAAACCATTGCAAGGAAATGCTAAAACCACGCAAAAAGGCTTTTCATCTCTGATCTTGTTGTAGGCTTTGAACCTGTCATTGGCATCCAAGAAATTCCAACCAGTTTCCAAGGACATAGATTGCCCCACATTGTGTCCACGTTTTCTGGCCTCTTTCATGACGTTCTCAGCACTCGTGTAGACCTCTGTGACAAACGGCTTGACCTTCGACGAGCCTGCACAGGGCTCAGAACGGTTGACATTCTTTGTGGCCAGGTCATTCGCAGAAACCTTGACATTCGATGGGACTTTGGCATTCTTGGAAAACTGCTTATACTCAGAAACCTTGGCATTCTTTGAAGTCTTGGAATTCTTTTCAACTGCATTGGCGTCAGAAACCGCAAAGGACTCAAAATCAAAGACCATGGGTTGGATGAAGGTTTCCTCCGTCAATGCATGCCAGAAATCATTCTCATAGTCAGCAACCAAAGTCTCCCGGATCTTGGCTGGGCCCCAGGAGGTTTTCAAACGGTCAGCTTCATGCTTTTGCCAGGCTTGTGCAATCATCTGAGCTTGGCCGCTCTTGATCTTCTGGTTCAAGCTGAAGGGATTGAAGTCAGGGAAGTTCATGGATCCACCACTGCTTCGATCTGCTCCTGTGTCAGATCCACCAGGTCGATGTTCCCGTATTGTGCTCTCAGGGCTTCTCCATAGCAATCCTCCAGCATCGCTTCTTGAACTTGCTTGTAATCTTCGGAAGTCATTGACTCCACTTCCGATTTTGCATCCACCTCCATGAGATCCACCACCGGCACTTGGTGCTGTTCCGGCAGCAAGGCTTTCATTGCTTCCAACTGTGCTGTCAAGCTTGCCACCTGATCTTGAAGAACTGACAGTGGGCGCACCTCTGAAGACATTGAGGAAGCGCTCGCATCTTTGGGATGGCTTTTCGGCTTGGCAGCTTTGGCTTTGGCTGAAGACTTTGCAGCGGTCGGCTGCACAGGCTTCTCTTTGAGGATGGCCACCATTGGCTTCACCTTTTCTTTGATCACCTCGATGGTGTCCTTGTCTCCAAGAGGCACTTGGAGAAGGGCTGCAAGTCTCACCAGGTCCCCTCGTAGTGAAGGAAGTCCGCCCTTTGGCCCAATCAAGGTCCGAGCCTCTGCCTCTCGCTTGTTGTCGCTGGCAAGCTGTTTGGCTACGGCCACAGCTTCTGCTTGAACGGCCTTTCGGATCTTGTTGGCCATGCCTTTCATGGGAAGAGCTTGCAACATGCCCTCCACCGTCGGATCCTCGCAGAACGCCAATTTGAGGCCAATGCGTCCTCGCAGGTGTATGCATTCTCCCAGATTGGCCATTGTGAACTGCTTCATTGCGACCGCCAACTTGAAATGGCGCTTTGAGATCACCCCGGCTGAAACCTGCTTGCGCGCTTGCTCCAACCATTTGTCTGTTGATGACGTTGAGGGGTATGGAAAGGGCAGAAAGCGCAAGAAAGGCCTTTGTAAAAGCCAGAGCAGGACGCCTTTTGCGGCCCACAGCATGCGCTCGTTCAGCTTGAGGAACATTCGGCGCCATCTGCCGGTCTGCACGCCGACCTTTGGCACCAGCATTTCTCACAGATGTCCTTGATGTCGTCCTGGTCGTAGAGGAAGGAGTCGGTTCACGGTGCTCTGAAGAAGAGCGCATTGAGGTTGCTTGAACCGAAGGACCAGAAACAGGGCTTGACATCACGGTGCAAACCAAATTTCCAACATGTACACTGTGTTCTGTGAGCAAATGGTCATGTTTTGCCACCCTCAATGAACGTTGACCCTTGAAACAATAGTTCAACCAATCTGGTGTCGACATCTGCAACTCAATGATGCCATCTTGTCCAATCCTACGCCAACGCTGAGAGCCCACACCTGGCCATGCAGCAGGAATCAAAGGCAGTAGGTAATGTCCTGCAGCCAGCTGTTTCAGTTGAATCTTCTCAGCCCCCAAACGTTCACAGCAAAGTTCACGGCGTGAAAAGGACAGATCAGCTCCAATACTTTCCAAAAAATCACGGCCAAGTAGAAGACCAAGTGATGGAACTGGCACCACCGAACACCAAAAGCAAAACAGCCTCCCTCCTATCACTGTTGGCAATCTCCATCGCATGTCCGACACTTTGGTGCCGCCATTTCCAAAACGAAAGGTTTCATGCTCAGGCTTTGAGGTCACTAGGCTCCTAATGCTTTCTGGTGCAGATTGAAGTCCATGAAGATACCCTTTCAACCAATCCGGTCCAGCACATGTTCTGTTGCATGCCGAATCCAAAGCTCCAACAAGACGTTTGTCTTCTGCCAGCTGTGCAATCAGCGCTTCTTTTGTCACGGAGTGGGCATCTTCAAGTGCAGCTACAAAGGACTGGGACAAAGGTTGAGCCGACACGGTGAGCACCTCATGGCTTTCACCTTCCGCTTCATCCACATGTTCTGTATTCAAAGTTTCAACCACTTTGACATGTCGGCTGCCGGGTTTCTTCAACGAAGACTTCCTGGCTAGTCCTTGTCCAGGTTTGCCACATTCCGGGTCTCCAGCCCAGTGTCCTGGAAGGCCGCAATCGAAACATGGGTTCTTGGCAGTCTTCTTTGGGTTGTTCTTCGAGGTACCATCGGCTGGTTTCAGGTAACCCCGATCACGTTTCACTTCCTGCAACTTCGTTCGTGCCTCCTTCATGGTGAGGAGTGCTTCAGCTGCGGTTTCAACTGATTCTTCTATCTCCTGCAAGGTCGAGGCATCGACGCCGTTGTCGGCAGCGTCATCCAACTCAGCCGCAAGTGCTTCGGCTTCACTTTTCAGCATGTCCTCCAAGTTCGGCTCAGCCTCATTCTCATCTTCCAACAGCTCTGCTTCTTCATCAGGTTCAGGGTCCTCTGCTTCAGAAACCATGGCCTGTCGGGCCGGGAAAGGCTTTCTAAATCCACTGAACCTGCTCGATCCAGAAGTTGTTGAAGTCCTGTGGGACCTCGGCACAGAGCTAGCCATCGAAGGTGCATAGGACGAAGGCTTGCTAGAAGGATTCTGGGAAGTCAAAAACCTTTGCATCAAGGAACCGCCCTTGTTGTTGCTGTCTCCAAAGGACTTGCGCATCAACGGATCCTGTGAATGCAGATCTTTGAAAAGTCGAAGAACTTCACGTTCGATCGTCTCGTACTCCTCAGCGCCTGACAAGGCTGTTTCCAGGAGTTGCACTCGCAGCGGATCAAGACCAAGCTTCGTCTTGAAAAACCATCCAACTTCACCGGAAGGCAAGGTCACTCCCTCCGTTCTGAGGTCTGCAAGAGAAACTCTAAACCTGGAGCAAAACTCAGCTATGCGTTCACCTGGTTTTCTTTTCAACTCCAAGTAAAACAAATTTCTCAGCTCTCCACGTTTGTCAAGTGTTGTTTTGCCATTGATGCCCTCTAACGCCTTCAGCAACTTTGTCAAGCCGCTCAGCGGGTCCTCAGGCGTAATGACAACTTCGTCACCTGTCTGTGGATCTTGACCTTTTACCTCCTTCTGGTATTCAAGCTCATCTGGATTGAACTCTTCACCTCTTTGGCGAACTACGCCTGACTGTCTCAACAACCAACGTGCAGCAAGGTTGTATTTCTTCGTTCCTTCTAAGTCCAGGCTGCTAGTCCACCATTTCATTTCTCTCTGGAAAGCTCGCCACGTCTGTGGCGATCCGTCCCAAACTGGAACGCGAGACCAGGCACCTCCAGATTGGTCCCTTTCTGCATCTCCCATGACTTGAATTGGCTCCCCTTCGGGAGATGAAACACAAAATCAGCAAAAAGGTTGAATTCAGCCTCCAACCAGCCACAGTCTAAGGCGCTTGCCAGCTGTAGATGGTGAAGACAAAGGACCGCACCCTTGATCCCCAAGAACGTTGCCAGGTCACCGCTTGGATTGCCGGCCAAATTCTTTAGAACCTAGTTGAAGTCCAACTTGCAAAGAGATCGGAGTCAGCGCAGCAGCAAGCCAAAAGCGCAAAGAGCCCCAAGATCGCAAAGTACGGCTCCGGTGCCACTGAAGTTTCCAAGCTGCAACAGCTCGCTTAGCAGCTTTTCCGGCGCAGGCGTAGCAGCATAAATGGCTTTAGGCCTGTCATTTCGCGTGAAAGGAAAATGGCCACGGCAACATGGATTCAGGTGTGAGGCAACTGCTCATGCCAATCGTTCCAAGCTATGCAGTAGTTTCTTCAACCTTTCATCTTGAACAGAGGATGGATCATATGGATCATCACATATCACACAAGTGACACAACCTGGATATCCTCTTTGGCCCCCGGCCAAAAGGCTCTCTCCGGAGGCCAACTCTTTCCTGAATTTGTCCACGGACTTGAAGCCGCCGGTGCCTCACCCGGGGCGGTGGCGGGGATACAGGAGATACGGGATGTTCTCATCAAAAGGTGTGGGGGATCCTCGTGCCTCACTGCAAAGCTATTCTAAACATGAGAGACTTCTATGTTGGCGCTGTGTACCGTGCATTTGTCAGCCGCACTTAAGGTCCTTTTGCCATCTTTTTGCTGTCTGTGCAAGGCATTCAAGGTGCAAGTGTGAGTGTGAGTACGACTTAAAACTATCCCCGTCCTATTTGAACACTTTGAATCCCAGTAGTCATTCACCGAGCTACAACATGTTACGACATGTTGTGTGGCATGCCATTGATCTATGTAGGTTTGCTACCCTTCTTCCCTCCCTCAATCTTAAACACTTTTGCATCCAAACAGCCAAACTTGCGCTTCACCATCTATGCAAGCAAATCTCCATGCTTCTGTGCTGGGATCTGGAACCGTACAGGTTTGCATTCACCGGATCGTAGTGCTCTATCAGCATCCTGCAGAAAAATGCAACAGTGGAAGCTGTAGGTCAAACCAAGTATCCACAAAAGTTATGAGAACCATGTTACATCCTCTGATACCGTTAGGTTTATATGTAGTGATGATTTCTGCAACAATTGCGACTGCCGTCAGGTTGAGTGTTCCTCTCAGATCTTCGAGTTTTCTGTCGTTATCTCAGGTTCCATCCATTGGCAGGATGCACTATCACCAAAGAGGTTAAGATTTGGGGTCCACAACTCTTTGTAAACACCTCGGTATGTGAGTTCGTCAAGGGAAATCCTGCAACCTACTGACCTACTGGTGACAGGATAGATTTGCCTCTAGACTTCAAGATGCCATCCAGCGAACATGTTGCATCAATAGATGACATGTGCCCATGAATTCCATCAATTTCAACAAATCCATCTCCAACAACTCCAGTCGGTAACCGGTCACCATCGGTTCCCATGGCCCTGCAGCCCGGTCTTGAGTGCCGTCGCCGAGGGCGGTGTGACCAGCGGCATGTTTTGTCGTGCCACTAAGGCCTGGAATACCAACAGGAAACAATGGTGGCACAACAAACAACCGGTAACCCGGTAGCAGCATCAACAAATACCAACAAATATAAACTGCATCAACTGCTTCATGCAGCTTAACAGGCCGTTGGAAAGGGATCGGCTGAGGTCGAGGCTTGACCGACCCAAACAATATCCTCTGCAGTTGCTCCTTCACTCACACCTCGGGCCAAGCAGCTGCTGAGTCCAGTGGATCTTTGCCTATTGAACTTGGCGGTGATGGAAGGCCGTGGTAAGGCACATCACTTGCGGTAGGTATCCCCACTGGATCGCAAGTCGGGCTCAGAGTTCACGCGGAGTAATGAGACTTGACCCAGCATCCGCCTGTCAAAATGAAGAGCTTTCACTGGACATCCTGAAGGCACGACACCTGAATTGATCTCCATCGTTTCGAATGGATACAGTGATACAGTGCATTTCTGGTATGCAGTAAGAATGGCTTTATCTATTTCAGCAAACAAATGGACGTTAGGACTAGTGCAAAGTCTGTAGAAGCTGTTCTTCGCCCTTCTTTAATATGATTGTGAGTTACATCTAGAGTCAGTAAAGCCACAACCAGACTGGTACCGACCCTGGCCACAGAATTTAGCCCACCTGGTGGCTGAGCGAGACTTCCTGCGGATCCAAATCAAAGTCTAGTTGATACATCAGGAAGAAAGCAGGCCCTGCATGGAGAATCAAACAATGACTCACCGTATCAACGCGTACACCCCAAGCCGTCCTCAGCCTATATCTAGATATATCATCTAGTGTATCTAATGGTGCAAGAGGAACTCCGAGGTCCGAAGCTCTGTCACCCTGGTCCCAGCCTGGTGTTCAGCTGTGGCACCCCTGCAGGGAAACAAAGGTCTCCCGCCAGCATGTCTGACCGCAGCTCCGCCTGCTGACGTGCCTATCAGGGCATCGACATGTCGTATCAAGCACCTGCAGCTCATTCCTCGTCCTCTGTCCTGATTTTCAAAAACTGACCATAGTCAGATGTAGTCATATTAGGATACATATATACATATATACATACATGCATTACATTACATTACATTACATTACATTACATTACATTACATTACATTACATTACATTACATTACATTACATTACATACATACACAGATAGAATATATATATATATATACACATATATAAATAGATAGTCAGATATAGTCAAATTATAGTCCAGGTACGTCACTCTGACTAACATGAGTCACATGAGAATCAGCTTCATGGCGTATTCCAGGGCACAGAATGCTATGCTCAGAATCATCTTGCTCAGCGGCCAGCCTTTGCCATCCGCACATGTGCCAGCTCCTGTGTGGAAATTCCAGTGGTACAGTATCTGTGGAGTTTTGAGGTTCCAGATGGTTCCAGGCTGCTGATTAGCTTCGCCCCAGTGCCCAGTGCCCAGTGCGTCTGTGGCATCTGCCCGCCTTGTCCATCTTGAAGCGACTGCGTGGGTCGTTGGACTCCTTCGTCGCCATGATGGAGCTTCTGGCAGATGAAACCTGTGTCTGTCATCGTTCCAAAGAAAGCTGCTCAGAACTTGGAAGCATGAAATGGGGAAGGTGAATGAATCCCCTTCAAGTTGGACCAGCGAGAGCTCTGCTTTCTGCTAGTTTCCTCTTCCCCGCTCTTCCCTGCTTTTCATAATGCATTGTATCCAAGAGCTAAGTCAGCTCAGACAGGCATCACTACACAACATCAACACAAATCAAATCCTCATGCTGGTTTCCCAGTTGTTTCATCCGCTGGTACGGCAAGCTGTTTGGTTTTTCACTTTGTCTTGTAAAGCTCTGAGCTGCCACAGCCATGACAACAAGTGGTTCTTGAATCAGCTACAAAACAGGATAAAACAGGAAGACTCAGAACTTCATAACAACAAATTGATGTCAAAAATGGGACCTTTTGACATTGAGAAAGGCATTGCCTGCTCTTCCAGTTTGCCTCGTATCACCTCTTGACACGGTTAAAAAATTATTCGGAAACCAAAAGGATTCTTTGGAAACCAAAAAGGTTTCTGAATCGCGGCGTTTTGGTTTCGGAATCGTTATTTTTTGGTTTCTGAAGCGGGCGATCTCTTGAGACCGACTGGGTGCGCCACATCCCCGAAGTCATCTGTGCGGATGTAGAGATGGCCACTTTGAACACGGCGCTCCACTTTCCAATCCTGGCAGGCATCCAACGGAGTGAGACTTCACCCCTTTCGCCCAAAAACGCTCTATGTCGGCTATGTCGCTCCTTTGGCCAAGCTTTTTGCAGCAGAATGCAAGATACTTCCCAAACCCCAGAAGCAATGCATATCCATCCACCAAAAACCACCAAACCAGCTATCAGGACCTATCCGGACCTATCCGGACCTATCCGGACCTATCCGGACCTATCCGGACCTATCATAGCTGCGGGTTGCACCTCGCGGCTCACTTTGCTGGAACCCGAAATCTCGGAGGCCTCTGAGATTGGCCCTGGCAAGCGCTTGTGCCCGAGCTGCCGATGCTTGTATAATTCGGATCAAGTACAACCAGAAGTTTCAGCAATCTGCAGTAACTTAACAACCTAAAGAAATGTCAGCGCCCACAAACTGGAAGGTCAATATTCAATCAACAACCTATAATATCCTGATAGTACCCTAATTTTCGAATCACTTGCTCTCTGCTGTGCCTGAAATGGCGGTAGTATCTTCAGACTTTCGCCAAGGAAGGGCAAAACGCGACCTGAGCTTGTGACATCTAACGTGCCTCACGGAAGTGTGGGCGAATGCGCGACCCATCCAGTGTACTGGGGGTTCCTAAAATGGGGGGTACCCCCAACATACTAATCATACGATTAGAATGGATGATTTGGAGGTACCCCGGTTTTAGGAAACCTCCGTATAATTTCTATGGAATGCACAGCTGAAATGGCTTACTCTGCTCGGCTGTAATAGTCTGTCCAGCTCCAAGCAGTACTCGAGGCTTCATAGATCATGAATGTGTGACCAAGGAAGGAGTAAAAAAAAGAAGCGAATGAAGCGATCTGAATTAGAATTCTCTGCCACTCCAACTTTCCAGTCCCACTTCTGTATCTTCTGCAGCCTTTTTGAATCCAAGGGGCAGCAAGGATGGTACACTGGACATTGCGTGCTTCCTGGCCGAAGTTGTCACCACTTCTGCAGGGACATTTTTCCAGCTGCCTTGCTTCTGCTAACATCAAAGCACAGCTGGGAGGGAGAAGCCCAGAAGGCCAATATCAATATATACAGATTGTTGTAGGTTCAAGACGAAACTTATCAAACTGTCAACCTGTCACTTCTCATTGTATCAAGGGGAAGCGGGTCATGGCAGGTGTTCATTCTATACATGCCAGCACATACTTTCATCATTTTATCCACACATCTTTCACGGCGCTTTGCTCAGATGCACCTGCTGAGAACTTCACCGTGAAAGCTTACAAGGCAGTTCGGCCTGGATCAGCGCAACCCTGATTTCACACATCGATGGTAAAGTGACCAAGCAGTTCCCAAAGAAACTCGAAGGCCAAGGGATCCAAATGAGAATGGCAATCGTGATTGTAACTCGTGACATCTTGTGACGATGTTGATGATGGTGATTCATGTTTGCGGCATGCCACAGCCCGACAGTGTGGAGCGCTGGGAATCAGACCCCAAGGGCGAGGGATTCCCAACTCCTCCAATTGGGAGATTCAATCCTTGGGTGTTGTCCGACAACCAGCAGTCTTCAGAAATGCCAAATGCAAATATTGATCATACTGAGATATACCGAGATGCTTTTGTGGTGCTCAACATGGATCCCAGAACAAAATGAAAGATAGGAACTATGTCTTAGCTGCTGCTATCCGCATTCCAGCATCTGACATTACTGAAATCTGAGCTGCAAACCCATGTGATTTCCGTTGATGCATCTCACCGCATCGGCCACATTCGTGACGCGAAGCCTGTGTTTTTTTACAATGAGACTTCGAGCATCAGCTTGTCTTCAAGGAGAGCAACATCTAGATCATCTAGCAACTCAAGGCGATGAGATGTCACAGAATTTCAGGACACAGTCAGGACTTTTTGTATCTTTTTCTTATGCAATTGATTCACTTTGATTCACTTTTTGTTATTCAAACGTCCTGGTGTCGTGTTCCGTTGTGTCCGGCGGAAGCTCGGCCCTTGGCTTCTTCTCCACGATGGTTCCTGTCTCTGTGAGCTCCACAGAGTGAGTGGCAGCAATGCGTCGCCTCGCATCCGTCACCGATGACGAATGATACATGTCGTGTAGCGGTATCAGATGGTATAAGTATAGTGATTATAAGTGTATAACTACTGTATAACATAAAGGATGCTTCATCCTTTGTATTGCATCCATATCATCCATGTACTCTTCCATATATCATCCATCTATACAGAAATGCACTTGGTCCTGGAGTCCTGAACCCACATTCTGTGCCGCAAAACGCAACAAACTGCACACTGTGCCCCAGAGCTGGATGGGCATTGGTGGTTTGTGATCTTTCCAGTCCACAATGTGAGGATCTCCGGTCAAAAGGTAGTTCCTGGCGGAAATTCCGTCCGACGCCAGTCACAAAAGTCATCAAAACATTTTGTTTCTCAAATCTGTCTGTTTTCCAGCACGCGTTCATAGAGATGCTTTAAGTTAGTGCATGTAGGGTGCAGCTTTTCTGGCATGCAGTCATCCTGTGGGCATGATTAAAAAGTAAGACCCAAGGAGGTTTGTGAGGCAAGCCATAGTAAATGCCCAAGTGATGGAGAGGGATGAATCCAGTCTCGCTTCCTCCCCACCCAAGCCCTCTGGGCTTCCGACAGGAATTCCGAGCTGTCAACGTCCTGAGTGAGAGCCCAAACACTTTTTGATTTTTCAACCAAAGCTGCTTCCCCTCGGTAAAATGCCTAGATGTTCATGAATGGTGAATAGATCAGAAGGATACAATTACAATTGTCCCAGTCGGGCATGGTTTGTCATCTTGTCTTTCTATAGAATGGAAATCCAAGTGCGTCTCCACACACAAGAGACTCTCCCTGCACTCCAGGTCATGAATCTATGGGCTACAGCACCACATTGCATCTGAAATCATCTAGAAAAGCAAATACCCAAATGTATTCGATTATATTCGATTCAAGTCCCCAGATTATTTAATGTTTTTTGACTTCAATGCTACAGTAGAGTTGAAATCATTAAAAAAGGCACAAGGATGAGACGGATCCCCACAGCTTCGTCTCATCTCCACCCAACCTCCAGGCGAATCAACACGCGGGAGCCGTGGCCCAGCACTGACGCCTCGGATGCCCCAATCATAGACCCACCCCTTCCAGGCCCTTCCAGTTTATGGTTTTGATGGGTCTATAACTGGTGGATCACCGGATCACCCTACTTATCTCACCTAAAAACAACTGGTGGCGAATTATGGCAGGTACCTTCCCGTAGCCCATTTTCCCATCATCATAATTCCTCCAAGGATTCAGGCACGAACTGAAGCAACGGAGGTCCCGAGGTCCCGGCAATTGGATAGGGCCAGGGATCTCCCAGTTGCTCCGCATTTCCAGCCTAGACCATGGCCCCACTGTGACCATTTCCCAGTCCTGTCAGTCCTGTCAGTCCTGTCACCCAGTCCCCGGTCCTCGCTATAGTAGACACCACAAAGGGCATAGCACACCAAGAGGCGCTTCAGGAACATGATGCGAGGACTGGCGGATGCAGCAAATCCACGGAACCTGGAACCTTCACAAAACATTGTCTTAACAATTTAATCTCAGAATTTTTTTAAAAAAAATCAACAAAGAGCATTGAAAAATATAGCTATCATTGTTATCATTGACTTCGTGCAGAAACACCATCAGACCTTTTGTAGGGGCGCCTGAATCTGTTTAGCTGTTTTAGCTTTTTACATTGGACAAAACACAAACAAATCACTGCACCATACTGTACCTGTAGTTGTCCACGAAGAACTCCGCCCCCTGGTCTAGGATCTCCTGGAAACCACGACATGGGGAATCAGTGGGACATGATTAGTTTTTGTATGTTAATTTATGTTAATTTTATTATCCATTCTGTTAATTTCATGTTGTGGTGTCAACATACAAAAACTCTGCATCGAAGATTCCATTCGACTCCATTTTCCTCCCCGAAGAGGCCGTGCTCCACACTAGAGAAGACCTGCCCTGACTTCAAGCGTGCAATCAACCTCAATGCGCATGGCATGGCAAGCAGTGTGCTAGGCCAATCTAGGGCAGCTAGGGAGGGGACAAACTGGGTCAGCTCCTTCAAAGATTCAAAAGGAAATCGGTAGTAATGTAAGATGGGAAGTCAGAATCTCGAAGCCAATGTGCCACCAGTGACACAGGGAGGTGTGCATTGGCCTTTTGGAAAGCAAACGGTTTGGATACAAATCTTGCCACCTCCAAATAGACATTAAGTTCGTTGTTCTCCAAATCCTGAGCTGCCAGGCGGTGTCACATTGGCCCGCGCTACCCTTAGTGACTCAACTGTTTAGGGGTAAGCAGGGGACGGGCCGAGCAACCTGATGGAAGGTACACCAAGGAAAACTGGTATCAAGGACCCTGCTGGGCCGTAAACCACTGCAAACCACTGTATCAAGTCATAGCAATTTGAATCCAAGTGATATACAGCTTCAGAATGCAACACACAAGTCTTATCAAGTCTTGCGAGCCAAGTTGCGCATACGGCGTGGAGTCCACCGAAGTGTTGGACTTGGATGTGAAGCAGAATTTTTGCACATCGTGGGATTAATGATTAGCCAAACCAAACTTGATGCCTGTCATCAGTCCTAGGCTCTTAGATAAAGGAAGAACTTCATGGGGCTGCGATCATAAAACCACTGCAAATTGACTTTCATGTCGGATTCCTTGCCTCAAGGTTTCACGGCTTATAATTGACTTATAGTGGCGTGTACATTGCATCAAACTTTCCAACAAGCTGATGACCCATGTGGTCAGCAGAGCAGGCAGTTCATTCTTCTTACATCACAATGCCAAGCCACATTTCGACGGGGCAGCCGGGGCCTCCCCGGCCTCAGTTGTGGGTTAGAAAATATTAGAAGTACATGGGTTTGTCTGAAAATAGTGTACCCCTACACCCAATGGTTAATGATCATTATCCCTACTAAATTGCTATAATTGGGGGTATACCCCATTTTCAGACATAGAACCACATTGATACAGCAGAATTGTCAAACCATGGGCCCATGGGCATTCACTTCGCAACTGGTGTACAGCTGCTCCTATGTGGCTCTTGCAGCACATCTGGCACCATCAACAGACCGATCTGCCCCACTCGATCTGGGAATCTGTGGCACCCAACCGAAAAGTATCTCGACCCTGCAGGTAGGGTGAGGATGGGGATGTTACTAGGCAAGTCTTTCCGTTTTTGATCTTTTTAATGGATACAGAATGCTAGATGCCAAAACCATCCAAAACCTTGGTTTCAACTAACCGTCTAAACCGGTTAAAATTGGTTGCAACTCAGCCGGTGTCACCATGACATTCCGGATCGTGTCCTTGATGCCACGCCTCGACGGATCCCCTTTCCTCGTCCGACTCTTCTGCATCGTGTGCATCCACGGGCTGGCCAGCGATTAGGACAGGGGATCGAATCGACACGATGTTTACCAACTCACACGGTTTGAAAAACAAAAACAAGCTCTTGCCCAATGAAGCCAAAATTCCACCATTGAAGGTCACCACCCCACATGTCATGACCAAGCGCAAAATTGTGAGTGTCCAAGAGTCCCCGTTTCGAAGTTTCTAGACAGCCCTTCAGAGTGGCCTGCAACCAGGAGTCTCTTCTGGATTCATGTGACTGGCAGGATCCGCTCGGATTGTTATGCTTATCGCTGGAAGTTTTTGGGGCATAGGGATAGAGAAGCACACTGTAACATTGGGATAGTTGTTGCTTCTGCTTCGATTCACCATACCTGTAACATTTGGAGTTCGTAGATGAGTTGAAGAAAGCCATTTCCTCCGCCATTTCCTCCGCCATTTCCTCCCATGCATTTTTGGATATTTTTGGGAGGAAGTGCATAATTTGCCATCCTGAAGGCTTCATGTCAAATATAGAGAAGAACCGTGACTTCTTCCTCTGTTGAAAAGCTGGCCAAGCAAAAATGTCAAAACCTGTCGTGTTTTCCGTATTGTGACTTTGCAAAACATAGGTAAGACCAGATCAGGTTTTGAAGCGATTCCAAGATACTGCACCTGCATAATTCATGACCCACTCAGAAATTCGAGAACCCTAAACAGCCAATCACTCAATCATATCGAGTGTTTTTCAAAAATGGGAACCCCCAACCCCCATGGTTCATCATTCTCATTTGCACATCCAAATGGTCATTGAGGAGTAGTCAGCACTTGGAGACAAACCTGGAACGTGACAAACTCCAGGCTCCCGCGCTGTGGTTGGGTTTTGCCCTTCCAGACTCACATGTTGTTCTTGTGGGACAGAGAAATCTTCCTGTCCCAGGTCGATCGTCTCCAAGGATTGGTTCCAAATTCTTCGCCTCTAAATTATTGCAAGCGAACACTTTAGTCTGAGAGGGAAATTATTTTTGGGTACTTCCTTCCAAAAGCATCCGAAAAATAGAATGGCACTCGCACACTTTACAATGACGACAGGATTGTGTCCTGATTACGCCCTCCGAAGAATGCCAAGTCATTTCAATCTGACCATGAACGTCATGCACGTGTAATTCTGTGTATGCACGGTGCTTGATTGCAAACATGCTACGTACAAATATCATCAAATATCATCAAATATCTACAGATTTACCTTGATTTCCATGTCTGCATGAGGTATGGTGTCGTTCATCTCGCAGACCTCGCTGCATTTGGACATTCTCCGACCTGCGAAAAAAAGGCAACATCTTCGGGCAGTTGGCACGAGCATCGGAAGCAACCGATTGATTTGAAAGTCCCTGTCAGGTCGTGCATCCTTTGGAAAAACCATTTATTTGACTTGATTTGCTACTTCACTCATCTTTACGCCATAGTGGGTTCTCTTGCTTCTTCAACATCCTTTTCCCCTACAAGCAGGAAGTTAGTATGTTTGCTGTTCCTCACAGAAGAGTTCTTTGGGCCGCACCAGTCGCTGGAGCTCTGGGAGGCATCACTACATATCGAGCCTGACCCAATGGGCCAAGGCGGCCAAGGCGGCCAAGGCGGCCAAGGAAAAAATTGGACACGCATCGGACGCGTCGGACGCGTCGGACGTGGATTCTGCTCATGTCACAGTACAAGCCTCGTGCATCGTGTGATCTTTCATGTAGAAATAGCAACCCTATGACATGCCAAACTGGCCATGCCCAGGCAAACAAATTCAGGGATGGCACAGCAAACATAAATTTGCGTGGGATGTGTGAAGTTTTCAACCCTGCCCAAAACAATAAAAGTTGTAAAGCTTTCAGTAATCAGTGTATCAGCAGACTTTGTACGTGCCAAAAACAACTCCTCGTCAGCTCAGTCTTCTAAAACCGAAACCACACCTCATCCATGTTGTCCAGCATGTCCTCAAACCGACTGCAATTCAAAATTCCACTTTCGCACTTCTTTCACTCATTGGTCTCACAAGAAAACCATCAAAAGATATCAAAAGACTAGAAACATCACATGTGTTTCTTGCCCTCCAACTTCGCCTTGTGGGCCTTGGGCCTTGGACACAAGACTCCTCCCGTCTGGGTCCCCCAGGCCAGCTTAAGGCAGTAGAGAAGATCCTCATGGACCAATGGACCCAGTTCTGATGTCGCGCTACCAATTCACAGAGCTGGATCTTTCATGCGTGTAAACCTTGAAAGTAAACCTTGAAAGACCCCAAAACCACTGATTTTCCTCAGGAAAAGAGTCGTCAAACACGACTGGGAGCCCGGCATCATCACGAAACCCGCCGCTGGACAGGGCATCGGATTCAGACTGCGGTGCCTCAGCATAGCGTGCAGACGTCATATAAAGAGGGCCAGTGCGGAAAGCGATGTTTGTGCTAGCTGGGAGGGATGTTCAAAAGGCTAAGATTCATCGATTCATCCAGGACTGTTCTTATGAAGTCGCCCCTTGCGACCAGCCTTGATGCAACCAATCTCTCTGCGGCTCCCAACTGCTGGTCCCATGTAGTTGCTATTGGTACTGCTGGTGACTGAGGCTACTCCACTCGCCTGTCAGGCTGCGATCCACAGCATCTGTACAGAACTGGATACTGTTCAAAGTGAGGGTTATCACAGAACTACAATGGACCCACGTGCCCCCAAACTTGCCATTTTGATTAAGTCAAATCATCCAACTTTCCTTTTGAGCACCCAAATTGAGACCATTTTGGATGAGCAAACCAATCGCCCCCACCTGCGGTAGAGACGATCCTCCGGGCGATTGATCGATTTCCAAATCGTCCTGTGCCGGCGCAGGCGGCGCAGGTCTAGGAATTAAAATATGGAATTATATATCCCATAGTTGCCACACCCAAACCTGCAATTTTTCCAGCACTTCGGCAGGCCTCGATCTGCATCGAAGTTTGGTTGCTGCTCCTTCGATCGGTCCTGGTCACCATGGTCACCATGGTCACCATGCCACTATGGCCTATGGATTACATACGATTACAGATGATTACATTTCAGCCAATACTCCTTTTATCAAACTTAGTGACTTAGTCCTCCATCCTTTACCTTCAACCCAAACACCCCACCTAGAAGGAGAAGAGGCAACCGATCGCCAATCCAGCATCTTACCCATTGGCCTGACAAATGGAAGCAAAAACAGACCTTCTGCCACACCTCCCGAACATATGGTGTCAATTAGTGACATACTTTGGCTTTTGGATGCTTTTGGACTTTGCTACAGCTATGGTGCTTGGCTTGGTGTTCAAATCCTTTCTGCAGTGCATGTGTGGCGACAATCTCTCCATGAGTCGCTGAAGACACCATTGTCACCATTGTTATGACATCAGAAGACTTGCCATGCACGCGGATCCCGCCAATTGGCCACACCCCTCTGACAACAAGGTTACCGGTAAGTTTGGGATAGATCCCTGCTGTCCATGATCCACTGAGTGCACTGCCGAGCTGACACTCGAGACATGACCTTCTTCATCATGTCCCAACCTGACAGACTTTAAGGAGATCAGATCATCAGATGAGATCAAGATAGGACGCCTTTCAACTTGCAGCTACACTGTTTCTACACCCAGCCCGTCGACGGAAATCGGGCTTCGCATGCAAATAGTTTATATAAATACACCCATCTTTAATATCAGTCACAGTGAAGAATCGCTCAATGCCAGAATGTAGTCAAATGGTGACTTTGCAGTATTTTGAATTACCATTTCTTTACATGCTGTACCTGGGCAAGTTCTCTTTGCGATCCATGAATGTAGAGAGCTTGGAGACCAGCTTCAATTGAAGGAAAACAATCAACAAACCAACAAAAACCAACAAAACTAAGAAAGTCATCAAAATCATCAAACCAGCAATCGGCAATCTAAATTCACAAGTAAATCGCCTGTGTCAACGGGTTGGAAGTCACTCTTCCTGGCCAGGCCGGCAACCATTACTGAAACGCTAGCAAGGCAACAGAGCCATTGCCTATTTGGCCTATATTTTCTTGTCAATGGTTATATATGACTAACATTGACTAGCTATACACAAGTATTTGATATTATTTGATATTGTTTGATATTATGTGATATATTACAAGTGAAGAATCATGCAGTGCGCAGTGCACATGTATTTGCATTTTGGCCAGTCACGAACCATTGCAATTGTAGACATTCATAATGACCAGAATGCTTTCAAACATGTCTCTTGCTTTTGCCCTGGTTCTGCGCCGGAGAATCCAGTACTGAAGGCTTCAGTGAAGGCTCTCCTTCTTTCTCCCTTCCATGCGCAGGCCTGCCCTCCATCCTCCTGCCAAGATCGAAGTGCGCACCAGCCTCCAGACCAGGCAAGAACACAAGAAATCAAACGAAGCTCCTAGAGCTGCCGCTATCTCTTTCCAGTCAAAATGAAGGCACCAAAACATCCAAAACGGAATACCTGAGCTTCCAATCTCATGCTTTTGACATCCCATCCCGATCCCCACCCGTCCGCCTTTCTGAAACGCAAAGGCCCATCCTCGGACAAGGATTGGTCTCTCAACCTCAGGCGCTCAGGATGCCTGATGCAACCCTGCCACACATTTTGAGCCATGTCTGCCCACTGGGGTAGCAACATCTGGAAGTTGGAGCCATCCACGTTCGGGAAGAGGGTGTTATAGAAAACCACCTCATTCGTCTGCCAACATGAGGGTGGAAACTCAAACCATCCAGTAGGAAACGAATATATAATTTGTGATAATTCTTTGACAATCTGGCATTGACCAAAGGACTGACGCAGCAATCGCGGACTTCCTTATTGAATTTGACACAAGGACTCTAGGGGTGCAGGTGACGCCAGGCAGACTCTGTGTCTGACAGAGGAAGCAGACTCTGCAACCCTTCGATCCCAAAACTTGGCCAAAGTCCTTCGTTTCGTTGAGATGGACCCCTCTCGACGTAGCCCCCAAGGTGCATGACGCAGCCCAGGTTTCCGACACAGTCCCTTCGGAACTCGGCTTCCATTAGCGGCACAACCTTCAGTGACTTCAGCACACCAAAGTGCTGAGATTGGAAGGGTCCAAAGAGCCCAAGCTCACCTGTGACATTCCACTGGTCCACTGATCCACCAAATAACAAACACTGATCACCTCTAAGACTCTAAGATATGACATTAGTAGCAACCTTACTCTCAACCATTGCAATCAAAAAGCATCAAAACTAAGGTGGGTCTACGACCTCTTTGACAAGTCTTGAGTGTTTCACCTAGGAGAAAAAGAGAGACTGCAACCAGGCCACGTCGTAACCATCGCTCTTATGCGCTTGGTTGTCCTGCACCCGGAGAGTTTGGTCGGGACTCGGGACCCAGGTTGATCAGGATGGGTCGAGCAGCAATGGTTCTTGGACCGCATACTTAGCCATCACCTGATGCTCATGAAACATGTTTAGATATATGATATATGTAGTCTGCATGATATAAGCATAATTCAAAAAGTGTTATAGGCTATAGGTCTAAAGAGTATGCTGAGTATGCTGGATCACGTCGAAGCAACGAATGCCTCCACAACAGTTGGCGAGGCTGCATCTGTGGTCACAAGGTCATTTTGCGCACCTTTCCATGCACCTTCCCTGCGTGCCACATAATCTGCCAGTCCTCTCCAGGGAGGGAGCAGCTCAGGGCTCAGGGACCATGGTTTCATAGATTAATAAAGCGGTTGATGTCATGTGATGTCATGTCACAATATCCCGAGAAGTGAGACACTGCTATTTGCCCCATACACACTTCTGAGGCAAAGCCCACCACACATTTCCCATGATATCATCTGCTCAGGTTATCTGTCGGGTTTCATGACCTTTGTAGTTTCACAAAATCACAGCTGAGCATCTTGGTTTGTCCCATTCCAGAGCTAGTGCCAAGTCTTCACTAAAGCGCGGGTCCGTTGGCTTCCACTCACGATTGCATTCTTCCAACGGCACCATCTTGGTAGCAGCGTCACGCAGATCGTGGGGATTCACTACCATACTGAAAAAGTGGCCTGAAAACTACGGTTGGAGGGGACCACATCTTGGTCCGTTCACTCACAGCACCAGCCACTTGCAACCAAAGTCACTGAAAAGGATGAGCTGGTGTGAACCCGTTGCAGAAGCCAATGCCGTTGTTGCCGCTTTGCAGGCTGCCGCCGGTGCTGGTGCTGCTTGCTCAAATTCAATGGGGCAAAAGAACATGTTGCTTTTTTGGAGACTGCGCCCACTTGACCAACTTGGTATTGAACATTATTTTCCGTGTTAGAAGGTCGGCAACCACTGTTCCTGGAAAGGAGAGACTGCAGAAACAAAAGGTCGCAAACCAAACCACTTCTTCGTGCCGATTCTGGCTCTTCTCGTGGCTGGCCATGCCTCTTGCAGAGTTTCGGACTCCGAATTCTCGAAAAACTTGTCCAAGAAGGAACGAAACCTTCAGAACAACAAGAGATCTGATGCCAAGGCATAGGTGAGGTGCCTGTCTCTATTGCATGTTGAACTTGGATCCCAATACATGTCCAATGTTCCCCTGTCACTTCAAGAAAGAGTTTCCTGTACATGCGTTTGTACTTGTTTCTGTTCCTCTAATGTTCCAAGGTCCCTTTAAGAAAAAGATTGCGGACATTGCCAAACCCAAGCTAATCATATCCTGAAGGAGCTTCAGCAAAGACTTCTGGCATTATGCCCCTCCGAACTTGAAACCTTGAGGAGCCTTGAGGGTTCAGATACGCTGCTAGATTCACCCGATTCCATGCAATTCATTCCGTTGCAACCCTGGGTTCCCAGGCTGTGTTGAGTTGCGACTGACCGTGCTTTGGATGCCCACATCCACTTCGTCAACGCCCTGCATCGGACATCCAGGATGACATGCCAGGACGAGTCTATCCCATGACTGTCATCTGCAACATTTGTAACATTCCAATCATCTTCACGCCTCGCCAAGGTTTGTACCACTGAGGCTGTAGTTCCTGGCAAGTCGGCAGTTGTTGCGCTACTTTCATAAAAGATGCGTTCTGTGCAAACAAGCTTGTGACACGCGCAGCGCAAACAATTGCAGCCCCCACAAGTATTTATTCATGTTTATTATAAAGTAGTTCAGCCTTTCTTCTCCTGAAAGCATACCAAACAGGGGGTACTGTACTCCCCTAAAGGAGTGGTATAACATCAGTCATAGCAAGCTTGGAGGTTCCAGCCTGTCCAGACGCCTCAGGGACGGTGCCCTCTTCTTGGCTTGCTGTGTCTGCAAACTCTCTTGTATCATGCTCAAACATGCTCACAATACATCTCAATATTCAATACATTTCAATACTGTGGTGAGGCATAAATGACGGTTTCAGTCACGGGACATGCATCATCCTATCATGATGTATGACAGCATTGTCACGCCATCCATTTGTGAACACACGAAGTAGCTATGCGTCCACACGTCAAGGGTCTGATGTCAATGGTCCAAGCAGAATCTCCAGGAGATGCCTCAGGCTTAGGACCACATCCACTGCATCTGGACTGAATCAGGACTACATGTAGATTTGAGCAGCACAAATGAGCAGGACATCTTTGAACATGTCATTGTGGATCTAAAGAACACATGTTGTCCATGTGGATCAAAGATGATCAAAGTGCGACTGACCCAGAAAGCCCTCAGGCCGCGACTGATGCAAGACCAGCGTGAGCTTTGCCCTTTGACCTTCGTTGAGACGTGTTGAGACGCTTATATAACTTGGGTGCGAATTCGATCTAGACTCCTTTTTCAAGTACAACTCTTGTGTGTGCGTGCATGAGTGTCAGCAAAAAAGCGGCCATGACAAATCATTGCTATGGCACTTTGGAACCAGATGAAAAAAAGAAAACACCGTCTAGATTTAAGGTAGAACTCTGATGAGATGCTAGTGTGCGAGTTTTCTTAAGTGATGCTAGTCTCACTGTTGTGAGCTGTATTCTTGAAGAAGTCAGAATATCATTCAGAATATCATCAGTTCGGGTGATGAGTTGGCGGCAAGGTTAGTCATTTTTCGTTTGCCCTTGCACAGTGCTTTGGCGAAGCGCGGCTACACAGCTCAAGCGCGCCAGCAAACATGCCAGCCCAAGCATCCAGGGCACATGTGGAAAAGGCTGCCCCAGACTGCGGCATCGAACATGCCGGAAGATTGGTCCAGAGCTGCTGGAAGTCCAGCTCTGTCCCTGGAAATCTTACCTGGTTTTGGAAATCCTGCAACTTATGGAAGAAGCTGCTTCTCTTTGGCACGGTTGACATCAACATTGAGGACCATCTGTTGAATCATATCTTTGCTTTCACTGCCACCACATTTGGACGATTTGTGATGCCTCCAAAACCAGGCATGATGGATTCGACTAAACTGTTCTAGGAAAGGTGTTTGCCAAAGCGTTCCACGAGAAAATCTGTCAGTACTACCTCAAACACTTAAACAAAAATGGTTTAAATTCATCCATTGTCCCATGCCAAGTGGCGCTTCTGAAATCATACGCTTCGACTTGTGAATCTGGACGTCCCTCTGTGCTTTCCAGGGACCATCACTTCCAACACCCGGCCGCAAACTCTCAAAGATTGAGGGAAACATCATTCATGTGTATAATATATATATATACACATACTGTGTATAGCTAGTCACTGCATACTTGATGCTTAAATAAGCAGTTTGGGCCTCATCGACTTGGGAGCAACAGCCCAAATGATTTTAGGATATGTTAGGTGAGGGCAAAGTGCAATCCCGTTCGGGATCGACATGCTCGGAAGCATCAACTTTGGGCGCGTTCAGATATGGATCCACCAGTGGATCTAATGTCCACTGATGTTTACCATGCACTTCTGACAAGGTTGGGTTCATGCTCATACCTACTTGGATCTGTCCATATCACATCACGCCAAGCCCCACAACATCAATATTGACAGCCTCAAGCACCAAGTCCCAGGATGTGTGGCAGTCTCAGCCAAGGCCGGTGTAGCAAACCGCAGAAGCCAGGTCCGGCATGTCTTTGGCTGTGATGCCACCAAGCATGGTGGTGGTGCCTCGGAGGAACCCCGGAACTGTGTGGCAGAGATGTATGAAAATGCATACAGGGACTAGCTTATCTCATGGATGGGTTGATGACCACCACACCTTGCCAACTATTACCAAATCTAGTCCGTTCTATTCCCACGGATATCATCACTTCCCTGCCTTTTGAAGGCGGCACGTGCCAGTGAGTGATCTGAAGGCGCCTTAGAGAACATCCAATACTGCAGCGGAAGCAGCTACAAAGAGTTGCAGTCGTTCCTGCCTACAGCTATGTTTCAATCCCGAGGATTGCAATTGTATACATGAACAACATTGTGGAAAGCAGTTGTCCTTTGAGAGAATGGTCACGGCGTAGGTCAACGCTTGAGTGATAGGCGGCTTCCAACGCTAGGTCCAAAAAGACCTCATGCCTGTACTTGTCACCCATATCCCATTTCAGAAATAGTGCGTTGCAAGGGTTCCTTCCCTGCACTCTAATGGTCACCCACGGGTGCTCCTTTCTCTGCTCATTTCAAGGGTTAAAAAACCCGAGTCACAAAATGCTCTGGCGATGCAATGCGCGTGTGTCGCAGATGCAGGCCATCATGCTGAATCTGACAAGTCGTGGCAATTGAATACGGTAGCACAGTGTTTGGACGTGCTTGGCAATGCCACGGGGTGTGGGGTGTGGCTGACCCGCGAAAAGGACAGAAAACTCAACGGCAGTGAAGGCATTTTTTCGAAGTTTTATCCTATCGGTTCTCAGAAATTTGACAATAGCGAGCCAATCCAAAAAGAAACATAAAGAGTAATAAAGAGCAATCACAGCCTTCAAAATCCACATCCCACTGAATCCACCCCCCAGAATTCGACCTGCCGGCGCCGGTACATCTGCACTGGGACCTCTGTCCCTAAGACTGGAACCTACGTGCTGCGCCCATGTCTTGGCCAAAATCTGCCAGCTCCCCATGTCCCATCCACACCAACTCAGCTCAATATCTGTGACGTATAACAACTTGACAGGTTCAAATTCTAGCACGTGTATAGCAAAGGGAGGCACATTCATCAGTTCATGATGGCGCTGCCTGAAATATACTATAAGCTTCCACAATCATCAGCTTCTTTTGTCTCAGTATACCTTAAAGATCCTTAAAGATGTTCCAAAGTTCATTGGTTCATCGCCCCGGATGATTTTACTGGTTCCAAACTTCTTGCAGCTTTGGGCCACAAACGAAGAAAACATGGGGTGCTGGTTTTCAGTTTGCCCACACGGCACCTTCATGTGCATGCTTTTGGTTGCCACGGTGTAGCCTTTGCCAGGGCAATCGCCCACATCAAGGCCTCTCAGCATTACTTTCCAGTGGTGGGATGCGACCTTCTGGATGGATTCCAGGACAAACGGAATGATTTGATTCGGGGGATCCTTGGCGAAGCTTCAAGCGCTCTTTTCCCTGTTCTTCATGCCAGTTGTGACTGGCAAGCTTTGTTCGTTCGCATTGACCACAAGAAGTGACTACGCTGGAGTTTTAGTTTTAACAGTGGCATGAAAACATCAAGACTTGAAAACTTCGAGTGGTTACTGTTTCCTCTTCGGCGAAAATGTTTCCTTTTTGGCGAAACCATCTTCCGAACTCCATCGCTTTCATTCTGACCCATGTATGCAAAGACAGAAAACACATACAGCAAATGAAAGATTCAGGCCTCAAGCATCATAACTGTCATAACCATTTCCCGAAGGCCGATTCCCATGTCCCTCAACATCCTTGACCCATTGCCTGCGAAGCGCTTCGCATAAATCACCCAAGACTTCTGCAGAAATGCTTGGCCGCACTCAGTCCCTCGTGCTTTGTACATCATCACCTTGGTCGCAAGTCTGCAACATGGGTGCCTCTTGGCCAAAGGCCAAGTAGTTTGGGCTGAAGTCAAAAGGCCCATGAGCCTCTGAGCCTCACCAAAGTTTTCATGATGGCATTGTGCCTGATTTTTTTTTTCAGTATGACAATTATATAAAATACGGGCAAACTAAAGCGTGGCAGCTATCCTATGTCATTCGGGAAGCTGCAGTAACATTAGTAGCACTCAATAAAGAAGACCCAAACAAAGATTCAATTCAATCTGTATTCCAAACCAAGTCGCCCGATCAGCAGCGGTGCTGCATTGAATTAGCAGCGCGACAGATATCAAGCACCGCATGGCGGGTATGAGTGATGTATAGTAGAGTATAGCTGCATGTCGTGACTGGAAGTGTCTTACAGTGGCATGTAGAGCCTGTGCTGCATGAAATTCTAGTGGGTGGATATGTTGTTTCTGCGGGACCATCATGTGATGATTGGGTTCGATCTTATTTGTCTCTGCCGGCCTTGCTCTGGTGGTGAGACAGGCTGCGAAATGGCAACAGGATCAGGCACCGGCCCGCACCAACAGCCCACATGGCACCACTCTCTTCGAAGAAAACCGAGATTTCCAAGATCCGTACGTCTCATCACCATCCTCCTCAGACCTGGTTTCTTTTCGGCTCCGGAACTCGTTTCAATGAATCCTACGAGGTGCTCCACCATGTGGTACCCGTTTCGTACCCGTTTCTTGTTCTGAGTGGATGGCGTGTGTAAAGGGCGTGTGTAAAGTCTGTTTCTTGTGCAAATTTCTGGATTTGGATCATTTGGATGATTTATGATTTTACACTGAAACAGAATCCAAGTCTGGGGCCCTTCATCATTCTCATGCTTCCTGTCCACAGTTGAACTCTGCGGCCGTCACATGGGAAACATGTAGTCCAAACCCAAATCAAGTTCCTGTGTGTGACAAAATGTACATTACATCACTGACTGTCAGGAGACAGGAAAGGCAAAATGCAGGCACTACAGCGGCGACAGACCAAAGCAGAACACTCCATAGCAAGCTTCCCCCTGCCTCAATAAAGAGCCAACAGACCTCAAACACTTGAATCGAGTGCAAGTGCACATGTCATCGACAGTGAATTGTTGGCTGGGCCTATTTACAACCTGTTTGATGGTGATATTGAAAAAGTCGTGCGAAACTGCAGCTCCTCCTCAAGAAAAAAAACTGCATCTGCCATCCAGAGCTTGTTGGCTTGTTGGCTAGCCATGTATGCCCACATGAGATGTTCAGTGAGGTGATTCGTCATTTTAGCAGATCTTGCCTGCAACTCCCAAGTGATAGCTGCAAAAATTGCGCTTTTGGAGAAATCCTTCTAAAATCGGATCAATGCTACGCTGCGAAATAACTCGGGATGTTTATCCATAAGGAGAAAACAGCGCTTTGCATCGCTTTGCATCGCTGGGTTGATGCCTTTGTTCGGACCCTCCAAGTCCCGAGTCCAGCTTTGCACATCCTTGGTCCTCTCCACTGTGCTGCCCGGGCCATGTGCTCTTCCGGCTCTTTTTGGAAGTTCCACGGTCCTCAAGCAGACAACATGTCGAAAATGCGGTATGGGGCCAAAATCACATGCCAAAAACAGTTCGATTTGGATTGATACCCGAATGTCTGCATTCAAGT
Source organism: Cladocopium goreaui (assembly GCA_947184155.2). NCBI lineage: Eukaryota > Dinophyceae > Suessiales > Symbiodiniaceae > Cladocopium > Cladocopium goreaui. The sequence goes on along the minus strand of CAMXCT020000354.1, from coordinate 59,831 downwards.
TCACCGGACCTGCTTCTGCACAAGCTGCCCAAGCTGCGCAAGCTGTCCTCATCTTCCTTCATCTTGTGCTTCTGGGTCCCCTTTTGGGCTGGACTCTGCTGGAAACCTTGGAAGAAAAGCTTAGAAAAGGCAAGGCAAATGACAGATTTGGATTGAAGTCAGTGTGATCTCCACATCTCCACATCTCTGGGAGGCCCTGCGACGACTCGTTCCAGCACCCGTGACACTATTCCGGCGCCCATACCGCGCAGCTCGCATGATCTGGGCAGCTTGTGGAGCGGAAGATGCGGAAGCATGTCTGCAGATATTTCTTGGAAAAGTCTTGGCATGCTCAAGATATCTCAAGATGCTCAAGTGTCCCAAATTGTCCCAATGAATCCCGACTGATCTTCGTAGACATGGTCAAAGCAGGGAATGTGACCCGCGCTGCAAGCTCCGGGCCATGGCCAGGGAGTCTTTGTCATCCCAGGGCTTTGCATTTTCAAGCTTGAACGGTCGGGCCTTGGAATCTCAACAGATCTCAACCATAGGATAGGTAAACACACCCTCTAGGCGCGAGAAATGGTTTTAAAAATGGTTTCAATGGGTCAAGGGGAGTCAGTGGTTCGGTAGTTCTGTTTCATATTGAATGCCTTGTCCTTGTGATGAATGGTTATGTACTGTATATTTATGCACAGTTTAACAGTGAACCTTTCGTTGAAATGGTCAATGTCCCTTTGTTCTTGCATGCATAGCTACGCAGGCACACCGATACAGGAACCCATCGGCACCGGCTTTGAGACCCCCATGCTACAAGCCATGGGGTAAGCGCCTCCACGACTCCACGGCATCAGAATTCCAGCCAAGTGACCGAGATTGGCCGTGTTTCTAGGGTGAAAGTAGTTTCTTCATCATCTCCTGGCACAAGCAGATTTTGAAAAGGCAGAGCTCTTTGGAATTCTGTGGATTCTTTCATGGCAGAATCACTCTTTTTGGTGCACTTGTTTCGTGTGTTATCCGTTCAAATCACCACCACTACCATTACATGGGCAACTTTGCATAGAACTTGACCCGCCTCCAGGTTCTTTGTTCTCAGAGTCATAGAGTACGACTGGCCTTAGCGGTGAAAGCAACATATCAAAACAATCTCACAAGAAAGGTGGATCTCCCAGGCATGAGCTCATTAATATTCGTTAAGTTAACGTCGTTAAGTTGATATTGATTATATTGATTAATATGGAACCCTCCTAAAGGCTAGGTCCTCTAGGTGCTGGAGCATCCAGTTACAACTGCCGCATTTCTCTGCACATCGGGCCTGTGGCTCCGAACCCCCAGGTGCCCACTTGCATGGTACCTTTGTAGGAGGCCACCTTCTCGCCACTATTTGCCTGCCAAAGCCCAGAGGAAGCTGGCCTGGGATAACTGGGATAGCACAATTCATGTACAAGCTGGACCAGAGGACATCTAAAATCCAAAATCATCTAAATACGTTACAAGAAACACCAGATACATGTTCGAAATTCCAAATGGTCAACAATCTATGCCACTCCATTTCCAGAATTCCTCTTGGGCGCTTGGGGTCGACCTATTCTCAGTCGCGCCTGGCCCATCTCGCTGACGACCATCACGTCTGCATTGATGATCAACCTGGGCCAGAAAATGAGAAAGGTTAGAGTCAGTTAGAGGATCAGGTGGGATCACTGTGGGACTCACTGTATACTGCTGTATACTGCTGTATATTGTATATAACATACTGTACTGTAACATCCTGTATCTATTTTGTCTTATTTCATGATATTTTGCTGTCATATCGATCACAGTCTGAGGATTCTTTGCCTCGGTCCCGAGAGTTCCCAAGGTCATGGCTGATCACCTTTGCGACGTCGCTTCTTGTCGTACTCTAAGTAGAAGAGAGCCTACAGCCAGAACATCCAGAACCAGCAGGGTAATTATTTGAGAATTTGAAATGAAATGGAAGAGACACATCAACCGTTCCTCAGGCGCTTTGACCGCAAGTTCAAGATTGTTTTCCCTCTTATGGCCAAAGCAAGATATGATCAGTGCCTGCAGGAAGCCTTCTTTGTTGAGAACACGCCACCGCCTTGTCATGTCTTTCGAAGTGAGGGTTCAGGGAAAGACTGTGAAGAAATTCGCTGTTGGGGCCATCACATTCAAAATATCGAACGACCCCGTGAATTGGGGAATGTTGCATTTCTCGAAAACTTCTTCTACTTGGAGCTTCTAGCTCAGCTCACACAAGTCACCAGTTTGGCAGTTGTCTTTTTCTACTCCGCCATTAATGATTGAAGGAAAAACACATGACGGTTTGCCAAACTGTCTTTTCCTGGTTTTGTTGATAAATCGTAATTCCTTGCGTGGTTGTGCCTTCAAAACCATGACTGACCTAAATAGTCTGAAACTCTGCATTTTATCTTTCATGTTTGAAGCCGTAGCTAAAACCTGCAGTAAATGCTAACGCGCGTCTATATGAAGTGGGTGCCGCTGCTAGCTGTTAGTGGTGGAACTGGAATATCTGCAGAACTGGTCGTTGCCTTTGCTGTCACTGTTGCTTTTGTCAAACAGACAGGATAAACTGCAAGTTCTCTGGTGGCGACTGAGCCATGGGTCAACCAAAATCATGTTTTGAAACTTTTGCTAGCGCATTGCTAGCGGGGATCTAGCGGGTAAAATTACGTACAAATTCGCAAAGTTGGGCCGCAACCTCAAAAATATAGGAAAATTGTTGAGCAGCACAGAAATTCACTAAGACATCCTTAGGTTTAAGGAGCTAAGTGTTACATTTTCTTCATGTTGAAATAACAATTAGGTCCACACTAATTATCAACAACTAGTACAAAACTTCTGTCAACTATTTTTGGCAAATGGTCATATACAAAAAAAGCTTCCACTTCTATTGTACATATTGGCCACCGAATGTGACAATGTTGTAAATTCCCACTGCAAAGAAATGCACCCCACAACTGCAGTGCCGTCAAGCTCAGGAAGCGCATCCTGCCCGAGCTGCCCTTGGCTCCCCAGCATTGAAGAGGCTTCATCCTCAATGCCTGTGCGCGATTTCTGCTGCTTGTTGCGGTTTTTGCCTCAGAGAACACACAAAACGCACCAGGGTGGATCTTGTTTGGAAGAGTTGCATAGTAAGACAGGTGAACCAACATCCAACAGATCGGGAGGGTAAAAATCCGCCCACACCGCTTTGGCGGTGAAGGCGTGCTTATTGGGGGGCAAAACAGCAACACTAAATGCTCAATGACATTTGTTAATATAGCAGTCGCTATATCAGCTTTAGCTGGGGGGGGGGGCCCAAAAACGGTTTCGCACCGAGACCAGAATACGGTGGTGTTTTCGACATTTTTCGAGGATTTTTGGGTGTCTGAGCGCAAGAGGGTATTGAAATGGAATTTTGGGTCATTTTGGTAGCTTTCCGGCAATGGAAAAACGGCCAAAAATGAAAAAAACATTGTACATAGCAAGATTTTGCAGGGTTTTTGGATGCCAGAGCATTGAAAACACTGCAAAAACAAGTGTTTTGGACTGACGTTATAGCAAAAAACGTGTAAATTACCGTATGCTTGACTGGAAACATTACAAAAACACTGTCAAAAGCAATGTTTTGGAAGGATTTACTGCCTTTATGGCAAAAAACGTGTAAATTACCGTCTGTTTGACTGGAAACATTGGAAAAACACTGTCAAAAACAATGTTTTGGAAGGATTTCTATATATATATGTTGGAGTTGGCTACCGGCATTGGAACATGGAAAAATTGAAGAAAACACTGTAAATAGCGGTATTTTCAACGGTTGGGGAGATAAGGGAATTGGAAGCATTGTCGAACATGATGTTTTCGACCGGTTTTATGGCGACAAAAGTGTAAAGTACCGTGCTTTGAAGGAAACCATTGCAAAAACATGGAAACACATTCAAAGAACACGGGATTTGGGGGACTATCTAGGCGTCGTTGTCTAGCTATTTGAAATTCCGCAGCTTGGAGAGCCTCCAAGGGAGGGAAAAGTGAAAATTCCATAGCTTGGGAAGCTGTCACGGCGGGGAAAAGTGAAAATTCCCTAGCTTGGGAAGCCCCCACGGGGGGGAAAAGTGAAAATTCCCTAGCTTGGGGAGCCCCCACGGGGGGGAAAAGTGAAAATTCCCTAGCTTGGGGAGCCCCCACGGGGGGAAAAGTGAAAATTCCCTAGCTTGGGGAGCCCCCACGGGGGGAAAAGTGAAAATTCCCTAGCTTGGGGAGCCCCCACGGGGGGGAAAAGTGAAAATTCCCTAGCTTGGGGAGCCCCCACGGGGGAAAACCACCCTTAGCCCCTCTCACGGACCGAAATAAACATGCGGTGTGGGCGGCCACCCCACGCGAAGCGGGGTGAATATCTTGGTTCCACACTCCTGCAACAGCATTTGCATTTGATCTTTCTTTTCTTGGCCTGGCCAAGAGGATGGATGCACAGCTAACATATTCCTGCTTGGATTGCTTGACTTGGATAACTTGGATAACCAATACCTTTCGAACACATCAGGGAAAGCTTCACTTGATGCCTTCTCCACGTAGACCTCCAAATAGATGCCTCTCCAATCTGCCACTGAACTTGCTTTCCAGCCCCTTAGAGCCAGCTAGTTGGTGTATGTAACAGCTCGACAGATCACTGGTTTTGCTGTGCTCAAAGCATCCTCGACCCATCAAAGCATCCACACCAAACCTATGACATAGGACTAAGATCCTGGGGCACCCGGACTGCGCTTCAACCTGCCACTTGCTGTGGGCATCAATAACGCACGGATCAATGCGGATCAGCAGTGAACACCATCTTATTGCATTTGTATTACACCTGCATGGATGCTAAATAGATCACACCAAGTCACACCAAACATGAATATCATGAATCCTCCCAGCTGGAGCAGGGCCTGGGCTACCTCAATCTGGAGAACCATCCGACGGACCCCTCGAGGTGCTTGAACCTGCCGAGTTCTTGCCATCTCCTCCGCTCCATCAAAAAAAGTATTTGTCTTTCAATGTCTTTCAATGTCTTTCAATGTCTTTCAATGTCTTTCAATGTCTTTCAATGTCTTTCAGTCAAATTTTGGACACCCATCCTAATTAACACTAGGCCCCGCTGGAAATGTTTGAGGTGCCTGAAAACAGCAAAACTTTATCTTGGCATAGCCCAGCAAAGGCGCCTATGCCAGCTTCCAGCAGAGCATTGGAGTCATGGCTATGCCATGGCGACAATGGTCGCACCAATGTTCCGCGAACGGTTTGCCAACGTGGGGTTGGGATGGGCTGTACTTAGGCGGCTGAGTGACTTAGTGTTGGACAGAATTCGGAAATGTCGTGCCCAAAGGCTGGTTGTTTGCGCTGCAGCCTTGATGGCCCTGCCGGCATCACCGGAAACGCCCCCCCTTCAGGACGCTAGGTGCTGTTCTGGCGGCGCGGCGGCATGATCTCAGGATGTAAATCTGGATTTGCAAAAATTCTGCAGGATGACCCCTTGACTCCGTTCCCCAATCTAGAGTAGAGCATAAAAAAGGAAACTTTAGCGGCATTCCATGCATTGCTCATCTGCAGAGTACAAGCTTGATTGTAATTCACCTTTCATGGGAGAAAAGAGTCTGCCACTTTCTTGCCTCATAGCAAATCAACGAGCTTTGCTTCATGAATCCCTGAAAACTGACATGGCCTTTTGGAAAAATTCAAAATCTGAAATTAGATTTCAAACGGAGCACCAGGCGTTGTAGCTGATTTCAACAGGTCAGAGGTCAGCTGGATCTAACCATAAGAGTTTTCCTCCAATAACAATTGACATGGATTGACATGGATTGACATGGATTGACATGGATTGACATGGATTGACATGGATTGACATGGATTGATTCACAATATGTTCCCCCCAAACTCCCGAAAGCGGGGTGTCTTACATGCGCCGGCTTGGCAGCTCCTGCAGGTGACCCGTGGGGACTCAAACCAGCCATGCTGAACAGGCACAGCAACAAAACACACCAACAAAACAAGAAGAGAGGAGTCCTTCTATTATGAAATATATTATATTATTATATTATATAGATATACATAAACATTAAGTAACACTAGTTGGCATTTACATTACTAGTAACATCAACATTGACATTTGGATTGACATTAACATTCTCATCAATCTAACACAACATAGCACTATACGACATTCTTACTGCAAGTAAAAGCTGGAACCTTTCTTTTGGTGACACTGGTCTTGAAGGAGGTCTGCATGGAAGATCATCGCATCAGGCCCGGCTCGGCGCTTGGACACATTGCACCCATGCCCTTCCAACAGAACTTGAAAATGAGGAGATCTCTATGTTTCGCGACGTTGTATTCAGCCATGCCAATTTGGGGATTCGGAGGATCATGGCATTCTGTACATTCGCACCACGAAGTCATCGGGATACATCAGGTAATAATATCAGGCATCATTGCAGGATGTCACAAGTCCTTGGTGTCGCCTCTCCTGCACTTGTGCCTGACACCATCACCTGCAGCGCTTCGACTTCCACAAAAAAATCACTCTGTGTACATGGCCAGTTCTGTGGAATATCAACTACAAACAGTTTAATACACTTACAACATATTCAAAATCCTCAGAATATCATAATATCCTCTATTTTTCCCACCTATCCGGCCTTCAAAGTGGCAACTGCAAGGGGCTCGGGTAGCCGCATCCCTGATGTGACTCTTGTGTCATTTACATCCCTTCCCTGAGCACACCTCCAGAGATCTGCTCCAGCGCATCAATGCAGGCTTTCACCACACGCCTCAGGATGTCATGGCGGATGAACTTTGCTTCGTCAGCGCCTCTCAACATGGAAAACTGCTGAGGGTCCCGTCCAGTTCTTGTCCTGGGCAGGAAGATGAAAAGAAACTGTGTCGTGAACGTCAGGCAGGGTATGGAAGACCCAACATAGTTAAAGAAATGTTAAAGACTTGTTCATGGTTGTGGGCAACCATCCGCACGTTCGAAGTTGCTAGAACACCGGTGATGACCATGGCATGTAAACTGTTGCCCCCGCTAGTTTCCACATTTCCCCAACTCGGATGGAAGCAAATCCAAAGCGGCAATGCCGTCATTTCATGCCGGCAGCCAGTGGGGGAGAAAGATTTCGTCCAAGGATGGGATTTTTTTATTGTGAAGACAAAATCTGAATTTGGGGCTGCAATCTAAGACCAGCGGAGCCATCGATTGGGCGGTCATCTTGAGAAAAGCATCCCATTTTTGGGTGGTAAACAGCGACTTGACCCCGCGCCAATTTCACGCATCCTTTTTCGTGGCAGTCTGGCAAGTGGCTAAAGGCTGAGTGATCCAGTGATCGCGTTGGCTCGTAGAGAGGCCAAGAACGCAAAAAAAAGGAAAATGTCTCCAGCATGACAGGGCCAAATTGAGTCTTGATCGACTTCGTCCCCCAAGAAACTGGTGTCGTGCTGAAAACTGCTGGGGTCTCAACCTTCACGCACTTGCCGACAAGTGTAACTTCGCCATTCACGCGGCATGACACAGCTGCAAACGATGAAGCAAGTGCCAGATGCGTTGTGGAATAAAGTTCGATTCAAACTCTGTACATCTCAGGTTGAGGCGGTTGAGGGGCCCTAAAGGATGCTGGACTTATCGCCTCCAGCGAGCCGGGTGTTTTTTGAGCGGGATTGCTTCGCCAGTGTGGGACATGCATCGATTGCTGTCCATGTTACAGATGTTCAAAATATTGGTACTGCAGTGGCTGTCCATAGCCGCTATAGCCCATGCCATAAGCGCCATAAGGCTGATACATTTCATTGGCAAAGTTCTGGAGCTCCTGCAGAGTTTGAGCATTGTGGAGCTGCTGGGCCAGAACCTGCGATCGCAACTTTTGAAGTTGGATCCGCATTTGTTCTAGCTGCCTCAACTGCAACAGCTCACTCAGCTGACTCAATTGCAACACTTGCTGCTCCCACTTTGCCGAAATCTCGGCCAGAGCTCTGACGTTTGTTCCTTCTGCTCTGTCTTGACCACATCCGATGCCAGAGCAAAGGAATCTGGTCACCCGGCTCGGCTGCACATCCGGAGACCCAGAAACATCTTCATCAGTGTCCCCACTGCTGCTGGCAGCACCTCCAGGGCGTGGTTAACCAATGGGACACCATTTGGGACCAGCAATCCAATACTATTTCCAATGCAGCTTTTGCCTGGAGCCTGCTAAGAGGTGCAAGAAAGCTGCAGCCAAAACAGCTACTCGCGCAACATCACAGGAAACAAACCCCAAACCACTCAGTGTCTTCACTCTCCCAAGAACAAGGCAGATGTGATTTGAATTATTTCTTGTTGGTTCATGTTGGTTCATGTTGGTTCATGTTGGTTCGGGGTCCCGTCAATGACCAAAGAAAAGTCAAAGCCGGCAAAGCCAACAGCACCACAGTGGCTCCTGCAATAAAGGCGCCAAGCGATCTACGTCTGCAGCGCTGGAGCCCATAAAGCCAATGGCCTGTGCATGGTCACCAGAGACACAAGGGGAAGGGCGCCATGCTGGCCATAGGGGGGCCATGAACGGGACACATCCAAAGGCATCTTGTTTTTTCACCATCGTGTGTCCAATTTTGTACGGTTTTAAATGGTTTTTTCCCTATGTTTCGATCTCCCCCAGAGCTTTCACTTTTCAGCCACCTATTTGGAGGTGTGCAGCCTTGGCGCTGGCTCCCTGCCTGTGAGGCAAGTGCTCGAACCTCCGGATCCTCATCGTCAAGCCTTGGAATTGCGAGCGACACTGCGACACTCAGAAATAGACGCACAGTTGAAACACACAGAAACATGTGCCAAAGATTGCCAAAAGTGTGTCCAAAGTATTCAGATCTATTCAGATCTTCGCCACCAAATGGCCGTTACAAACATGGCACGTCTCAAGGCCTAAGACCTCACGGGATTCTGGTTGCTAAGCACTTCTCGCATTATGGTTGTTCCAAGTGGTTCTCAGTTCTTTTCTAGTACACACAGTGACAGAGGATGTTCACTGCCGATCGAGCTGGATATCCTTCTCCAGGCCCAGCGCATCACTGTCGACAGTGGTTGCTTTGGGATGCTCATTGGCATATCACTAGCGAGGATTCCTCAATGGCAGTTGATGACAGTTTCACTTGGGGATATGATGAGATACTTGTCTAACTGGTCTTTTTCCCCCAGGCCAAATAGCCTAGAATCAAACAAAGATCTGCAGCTGCCACAAACGACTCCTACCACCTTCAGCCGACCGTACGGAGCTGTTTTGCCATTCTCGGTTCTGGTGAAATTTTGGGCGAACAATCAAGCATAATCGAACAGCCAAGTGCCCTGCTCTGTCATATCTAGAGTGGTGACATTGAAAACCCTACAGCATGAGAAAACGAAAACTTCTGATGCATCTGCACAGCCCTTCGCCCTAAGCCCTCACATCATTGGCATTTCATTGGCGTTGCTGTTTGTCACCTGTGTCCAGTCATTGAAGACCAGCGAAGTGCAGCAAGTCAAGGAAACAGGGTCACAGATCGGTTGAAATTTGCACATAGGATGATGATTCTGGGAGTACAAGTTTATAAATACTTTATAAATACTTTATATATATATATATAACTTATATTTATATAACTCTGTTTTGTACAGCTCATCATGGACTCTGCAAGATGTGCGTCGTTGGTAACGAACTCGCACATGTTTCTTTGCCTGGAGCTAACGGAGTCATCTCTGGACAGCGGTACTGCAACTGTGGCCACAAGATCCTAAAACGGGACCAGATAAACCCCGCAGTCTGGGGGAACAAAAAAGTTGGTGCCCAAATCTCGACATCTCGACATCTCGACATCAATTCAGTAAGATTCACTTCATTTCAGCTGGAATTCTGCACCTGGTACGAGAGCCCAAGAGCGGCTTCCAACTCATCGATGCGAGTCTCCAGTCACCCAGGAGGGACCGGAGGGACCAAAGGGACGGCAGGGACGGCGATGTGCCGCCCAGGCCCCTTGATTTCAGTGAACCTTGGTACCGCTGAGCTGCCACGATATGACTTTCATTTGAAGGTGGGATCAAGGAAAATTGAAATTCCAAAACCGGAACTGTCCTCCAAAGAGGAAACCTGGCACCAAACTCCCTGGGCACCCGAAGCATTCTCCTTCACTACATATCCCCGGGTTACTGGGCTGCCGAGCTGCGGAGGCATCACCTGTCCAAGCAACGAATCACTACAATTGAGGGTTTGCGGCATGCCACGACTGAAGCGTTTCCGGGAGATTCGGGGGTTCTGATTCTTTGGATTCTTTGTGTATCCCATTAAGTTCCAATGTAATGAATGCGGATAGAACGCTCTGATTGGCCTACTTCATAAGCAAAGTAATGTATTATTTCAGCCAGTTGCAGCAGCATGTTGCACAACGCAAAAGCGCACGAGCAAGGACAAATGATAAATATAAATAGATGCTGTTCATTTGAAACTTGAAACAGTCACAAGGGGTCAAAGTGAAATTCTACAATAACAGATTTCTGACCCAGCTTGAAGATCTTGAAGCCACTTCAAGGCTTCTGCAGCCCAGTTGTTGGGACCTTCGCCACGGTGCGCCCTGGCACAGCTCGTTGAGGCGCCATTGCAATGCGCAACTCAGGGCCGGCACGCGCCTGGCAGCAAAATGGAAAATGGACCAAGGGCACAGAGATTCAGATGTTTTTCTGGTCGGAATCGCGGCCAAAGTCCAAATTCTGATAGATTTTTCGAGTCCAGGCTTGCAGCTGCCAAACACCACGCATAAGTGTGCCTTTTGCGTGGGTGAAACAGCACCTGGCCCAGGACGTAAGAGAAAATATCACAGAAGGTAGACAGCAACTCTGGGGAGTTTGCCGTTGTCATATTGGCCATGGAAACTCTCTGGGTCGGTCTGCTCAACCGAACAATTCTGCTGTCTCTGAGCTGCCGGACTCCAAGGTGTCAATGCGGTTTGCCCGGCCTTGGGTGGAAGATATGTGGAAGGTGTAGGAATCTGTGGGAATCTGTAGGAACGTGCCATTGGTTCCAGGTCTTCCTGGCTTCAAATTGGCAAATTGATGGGTGTCAACGGACTCTTTGTCCTTCTCAGATCTGTCTCCCGAAAACAGTCTGCGGCCGTGCACATAAAGGATTGTGCGAGTCGTGAAATTCGTGAATTGTATGAGAAGACAATGAAGACATCTGTAAAATGGAACGGTAGGGCAAATCCCATGATTTAGCGCTCGTGTGCCGAAAAAACACGTCGGACATAAAGGCATCGTAAACATAGCCGAAGGCGGCCACACACACGCACCAATCACTGAGGAAGCTGCCCTTCGCCGAGCAGCACCTGCAAAGACTTTTCTTTGTCAACTGTGCACTAGGTTTCCATCCAAACTGCCAACCACCATGGGCCATGCTCACATCATGTCATCGTGCAAACCCTTTTGCAACACACCCCACCTCGTGTAGGCACAGCCGGTTTGCCTGCTTTAGCCACTTGTGCCTGCGTTCGTAGTCTGGCAGCACTTGTAGATGCACTTCACATGCCCCTGTGTTGATTGCGTTGGACTATACGGCATTCAATGCTGCAATGCCTCTACTGTGCACATCCAGGATTGCACTGATGGCAGATGTGTCCCCAAACCACAACGATGCCGCGAATATTGATTTCGGGAAAAGTCTCAGAAGCCACAGCTAGCTCTCAACCCAGAACTTCTCAACCAAAGCACAGTGAAAAGAAGCGGTAGGAGAAGCCGCAAGCGCATAAGGAATCATGAGGAATCCAGAAACTTCCCAAGGCCTTCAAAACAGCATTCTCTTTGGCCAGACTTTCAAGGCGATCAAGCTGTTCCTAGTCAAGCATGTCTGTCTGCTTGTAATACCACCTGACTTGATATCGTCCTACCATCAGGCCAGCATGTCTTGTGTTGTCGCCAAATAGGAGAAAAACATGGTACCTGGTAGCAACAAAGACATTGGTACGAAGAACCTAAGTTTCAGGAACCTGATCTGATTCGCAGAGGCCACGTGACCCATGGTGCCTGCTGTCGGTTGATCTTGGCCACCAGTCCATGTCGATCTACAACCTGCTTGGAAGGCATCCATCCATGCTGTCCATCGGTGCTGACCTCAACGGTCCCATGCGCCGTGTGCCATGCCTGGGCTTCCAAGGCGGCGATCCGCTCCAACAGGATTTGTTCCAGGCCACCTCTCAGAGCTGCTTGGGATGGTCGGGGATGGCAGCACCAGGAGTCACAGCTGGAATCGACCCTTCACTGCACTGCATCACATGCTCCCGCATCTTTTTCATGTGCTTTCCAGCCTGAAGATGGAACATTGTCATCTTCCGCACTACCTTCACCTTGCAAGGATCAGGAGGCGGATACCGCATTTTCCAGGACTCCGACTCCGGCACATTATTTCAGAGTGTCCAACAAGCACCTCGGGCTCCCGACCCCCAGGAGAGTTGCGCATCTGGTCTCGTGGCGACTCAGGAAGACCTTAGTGCAGGCTCCAGAAAGGGCCAGTTGCAGATCTCCAGATGTTTAGAGTTTAGACTCCTAAAGGGGCGCGGCTCACCCCTGCGGTCTTGCAGTCAAGCCACGTGGTTCTGACCGCGCAGTGGAAACTGCTACAGGACTGGCCGCTGTGGCCACTCGAATTGTGGCAGAGCGACCTGTCCGCGTAACAAGGGGACTGTTGAAGCAAGTTGGGATACGGCTAATGAATGTCCAATGATTCTCAAAGTCATCAAGTTCTCTCTCGCTGGCACTGTCCGGCAAGGGAAAAGAACTCAAAGTGGCTGCAGATGACGACGGCATTTTGAGGAAAAATCAATCCATGGCGTTGTTCTTGGCCAAGAGATTCTGGGATCTGGCTCCGTAAGCCTTTTTGCACATCAACGTTGAAAGCTAGGCAACTATGTCGTAACTATGTTATTGAAGTGTGTCCTTTTATATCAAATGAATGAGTGCTGAGTACCAGAGAGGCAGAAAGTGTTTTGCCCAACAATCCTCGGACCTCCTCCACCAGTTGACCTTGGAGAGGCATTCTTTGGCCTTCCGAACACACAGCACAACGGTGGCACAACAGGCAAAAGAGGTCCTTTGAGATTGTTTGAAACAGTTAGTCTTTCAGTTCGCATTGCATTGCCCATTGCCCCAAAACAACTCCCAGCCTCGGAACAACAGCACTGGCAGAGCGGGTCACACCATTCACAGCACCTCAGCTGTAAACCAATGCCCTTGAAGCATGGGGGTGAATCAAGGCAAGGCTTGTGACTTGTGACTTTTACCTTTTACCCAAGCGAAGAGCATGATAACTGAGGGATACTGAGGGCATGTTTAACAAGTTTGTAAAGAGTATATTGAGAATCTGATCTGAACGACTACACTCGTGTAGCGTCCCCAAAAACCTGGCAGCTGTACGCATGAGCACATTTGCAAAACAACCTTTTCCTCTCAGCTCAGCAATCATCCATATGCCATGAAAATCATTCTCTGCCCTCCTTCAAAGTACTATTCACATGGACTCTACCTGGAGTCAGAAAGCCTCTTTGGCTTATTTTGGCCTATGCCTCACCTTGCGTCATTTGCTCAGGGGGCTGTTCTTGGGTTGCATCAATGAAAGCCGAACTGTGTTCATATTGTCGAGGTCTGCGTCAAAGAGCTCAGGATTCCGTTTGGCCAAAGGTAGCAGCGCCTCTTTGGTGAGCAAAGAAGTTTGGCAATCGAACTTCTCCCACACGTGGTTCAAAGTGAAGTTCGTGTAGCGCGACAGAGGGTCCACCTCCTTTGCTGGGACCTTCAGCTTCGCAAAAGCGCGATGCCATTTGAAGACATGAGCAATTTCCTTGGCCGCGGCCGACATCTCACCCTGTTTGTTCAACTTGGTTCAGAAATTTGAGCCAATAGGGCTACCAAGCACGTCTGGTTTCCACATGAGCAATGTGCTTTTGCGGATTTTTACTGGACTGTCACCAAACGCCTTTCTATGTGCTATCTGGAAGTTTCAATCTGGGGCTCCCAGCTATATCTTGGCCGGGGCCTCAGGGGCGGCGCCTTTAAAAATGACTTCTGCAGTCCGTAGTGGTGGAAACATCACCTGCAAAAAGCCTTTTTGGTCTCCTCCATGAGGGGACTTCCTCTGGTGTCAAAGGATATGACGCAGGAGAAGAGTGCGGGGAAATAAAGCGGGTGGATCGCAAACATCCAAAACACCCGATGTGAACCTTTTCAGCCACAGGTGCATAAGGAGACTTGGCATCCCTGGCGATGAAGAGGCCTCGCAAAGGATCTCCACGCCTCACAATGTCACACGTCCACCGATTTCAACTACAAGGTCCAAGATGGCCCAAGCAACAATTTGCTGGTTTCGAAAAGACTCTGAAACTCAAATGTAAGCATGGTATTGGATGGGCAAAGCATTCTAGCATTGAAAGTTCACAAGATCTTGGGGATATTAGATAACTTCAGAGAAGAGCTTGAATCTTGTGCTGTTCTTGTTCGTTCATCCAAACCTGGTTGCGAAGCCATGCTTTCATCCACTGACCAGAGAATCATATGCACTTCTGAGATCCCTTGCCCACTTGGTCCAACCTTCAGCATTGGCGACTGCTGGGAAACTGATGTTTGCGTGGGATAAAAATCCTACGTAACCATATCGGCAAGAGTACAACAATGTTTCGTGAAAGCAATCTACGGGAACTCTGGTATAAGGAAGACTTGAAGAACAAGGAAGGTCTGACGCTTCTGGAATGACCTATCTTGTTCGCTTGTAACTGTGCTAGGGTGCCTTGACAGTTGCCAATCTATTTATGTGATTTATTCGTGATCACATATCACATATTCATTCTTTTCAGACTCGAATGAAAGCTGGTCTCAGGCAAACGTTCGCAACAAAAAATGTTTGTCTGCTTATCATATCTGATCATTGAGTTATCATGTAGTGTGCATGCAGCTTGGCATATACCATGTGTGTTCAATTGCAGTTCTCGCTCTTCCAGTGGGGCGAAACTCAAGACCATCAGTTTGATTTGAAAAACATGACTACAACAAACACTTCCAGCAAACAAACGCCTACAAAAATGTCCAAACGTCCCAATCGCCCCAGCCTTTCACTGGAACGTAACCCAGAGGCCGTAGGCTTGCCTGGCTCAAAGTATTACATCAGTGGGACAAGGTGCAAACGTGGAGGTGCGGCTTTTCTGAGCAAACCAAGCTTACTACTTGGCCAATTCGCCAATTCTGAACCTGAAAATAAAACGAATGAAACGAATGAAATAGAGGTGCCCTTCAGGTGCCCTTCGCTCATCTTCGTCTGCCCTTCGCAGTGCCACAAGCCTCGAGGCGATCTGCTCGAAGTCGCTCTGGAGGCGCCTGCGCCCAACGCCTCTGCGCTGTGGCTTCTGACACCTGGACCTGGCAACACGACGCCATGACACAGGTTTGATGCCACATGAAGTTCATTTGTTGTCATGAGCTGCCAAGCCCACTCTTTATTCGCTGGATGTGTTGACGATGTTCCAAAGACACGAATCTGGCACCAAACCCTGAGACGACCAGCACCTCCGCCCCTCCATGGCATGGTAGAGCGACTGGGGACTGGCTTCTCCACACCTGCACAAACTCTTTACATCACTGCGAGACTACAGTTTGATGGAAGTGGTGGGTGAAGGGATTTAAATCTGAGAGTGAATGAACAGCACCTCCAGAACATTTCCGATGGTTCACCAACAACATGTCATGGTGGCTCGCCTCGTATGTAGCTGCGAGGGCTCACCTGCGCAGCTGACCTTGGTCGCAAGTTCTGCTTGACGTTGCTTAACTATCATCCTACTACCGTTGGTGTCACCGCGGCCATCACCATCACCGTTGCCAGATTGCAATTCTGTGGCTGGAATACCAACAAGTGCCGTTAATCCATCACCCCTCGCTACTAGTGGCTATGTCAAGTGTGACTGACTCCGACATAGGGGGTGGACCCCAGGGTGTGTACTGACTCTGTCATTGGGTGACTGACTCTGTCCCCTTCCCCCCATCTGAGCTTAGATCTGTTGAGGATACCTGGCATGAAGGCGAGTCCATGACGCCATGTATGGATCGGAGATCAAATTACTGCTCTGGTGAAGCACCTTTTTTTTAAAGTGAGCAGGGGCAAAACATGCAACTTTGAAAAAATGCCGAGTAAGCGTCTTCAGGGTATGGCTTAGAAAGCGAGTGCAAAAATCAGAACCTCCTCTATATACACATCATAAAGCGCATTGTGAAAATGCGGAATCGATTACCGTACCTCGTTCAATCCTAACTTAGCTTGATATGCAGGAGTTGGCTGAGCAGCTGTCAACCTATCGTCGCATCCTGTGGGTACTTGGTATGAAAACAACATCACCACATGCAACATGCCGGCAGATCGGCTGATGCGCACCCCTGGGAGATGAACCTGAGGACTTAAACCAATTGGCAGCTGGGATGTCACCTTCAAGTACGCCTATGCAGCCGGTGGTTCTCCTAGCTTCCTCCTTAATGGTGGCTTTTCTGGAACTCCTTTCCGTTCAAGTCCTGTGGGTGTACCACGTATTCATTTCTCTTTCATCCTCTTATCTTACAAAGAAGGTCACTAGGGGTTATGGATGTCATTACGCGGACTATGCGTCTATCGCTGCAGCCAGGCGGCTATAAACGCTTCCTCTGACCTTTGATCAAACGGGGGCGTCGGTCTGCAAGGTGTGGAGTCTGGATTCTGATATGTCGGATATGTGTCTTGCAAACTGCCCGAGTCAGAAGGAAGCAGCAGAGTTATCAAAGGACCTACCGTAGATCTACTGTAGTACCTACCAACATACTTCTCAATACCCAGACAGGTCAGCTGGGCCACTGGGTCCCCTGCAGATCCAACAGCAGGTTTTGGCCGTGTCGGCATTGACACCATTCCTGCAAGTGCAAAAGCATGAAATTCCAATGTGTATCGTGGTCCTTCTGTGCACCTCGATTCTCATCAACTGCACCAGACACTGCATTGTCACTATATCAAATGGAAGGACATAGCCAGACATAGCAAGGATCGCTGGTGATGCAAATCTGGAAAGCTGCAACCTTTCTCAGTATATTGTCAGAACATAATACCTGCAGAAGCAGTAGCTCCGAGCGCCACTGTTTATTGTCTGGGACCCCCACGCTCCACTGGCCCCCGTCGTGGACTCCATGCCATGGCGCGGGCCGGGCGCTTGTGGCCAACGGTAGATGTCGAGACACTCAACAAATCTCAACAAAGGGCCACAAAGGGAGGAAAAAAATTGGAATTCTGATGAATTCTGATATCTATTGATATCTTATCGTCAAAGAAATCTCTAAGCAGGTCATGTTTGATCTGCAACAAATGTGTCATTGCCTCTCGCTTCACAGATTGACTCGCATGAGCGCGTCCCGTGTAGATGTTTATTAGAGGTAGCCGAGCTGAAGCATTGTTTCCCATTTCCAAAGAGTCAAGAAAGGTTTCAGGATGGAAGGCCCAAGAGATGTAAGATATTTTCTGGTCTTATTCAAACTTGAGCAGACCCTGATCCTGCTATGATTTTCTCATGATCCTCCAATGGATCGCTAGCCGCTAGCATTTCCATCTATCTATGTACCTTTGAGCCACCCCCCTCTTGGCACCAGAAAGCATTTCAGGCAATCGGAAGAGTGTTGAGTGCACCTCCCCTTGAAAAACTGTTTGGTTTCAAGAAGCCTACAGTACATCAACCGATGTTCTCCACCACTTGATCTAAGCCCCCTATCTCGCGGCTCCTCAATACCAAGTCCACCCAATCTCAAGCAGGCTGGACAACAATCACCTGTCGCATTTAATTATCAGTCTTGCCTGAAGTTGCTTGCACTCTTCCATTTGTAGCAGTAGATCCTGGATTTCTTGGTATCCAGACCATCCACGGACGATTGACCTGAGTGCAAGCAATATCTCTAATTCGCTGTAGTCACCGTTGTACTTCTTTAGTAAATCTACTAAATCAAAGCCCACCTTTGTTGCGGAACTCTCATTCTATGCACAGCCTTCCAACCCATAGCAGCATAGCATTCTGAGTGCAGCCAAGCCACAACAAGGTTTCGTCACCCCTGGGCCCTAAACGCATCAAGGCATCTGCTGCAGCTCGCCGAGACTGGCACACCGTTGCGCCAAACAAAGAAACTAGGGCCAGTTGTGGGCCGGCCCCGGCTTCTTCCAGAGGTTCGTTGGCCGGTCGGGGATCCTTAATTTGTAATTTTTCTTTGAATAGTATATGTGTTCATTGCAGTTCTTGGTGAATGTGGCTCAGCCATGACTGGTTTTGGCAGCAAAATGCTCATTCGCGCCTCCATCTGGTATCCCGCATCTTCTGGTGGCAGCACATCCTGCAGCTGTGCATGGACTGCACCACCTGCCGGTGCATGGCAGGATCCACCGTGCGGGTCCAAAAAATGGGGAACCCGCACAAATTCAGTGAGACTTCTGACGACACTAGCAGTCATACCCACTTATCCGATCTTATCCGGATAAAAAATTGGGGAAACCCCAAGAAACCCCAAAAATTGAAAATCACCATTTTCCCTAACTGCGGACGTCGTGGAACCACGCTGAGGTGAACTGAATGCAGCTCTGCTCCTTCATTTCACACGTTCCTACATCCCAGCGCCTTTCATCTTGAAATGGAGTAAATTCCCCCTTATATATGATAAACACCAGTAGTACCGCACAAGGCGGTGGCGGAAGTTTCAAAAATAGGAAACCTATAGGAGAGATTGGTTGTTGTGAATCACGGATGGCAGAGCGAATCCACTGATGGACCGAAAGGTGGTTGGAGTTGTGTTTTTTGGAGTGGTTGCAGTGGTCACCTCACCACAACTGTTGGATGTAGTGTGGTGTAGTGCAGTTGTAGTTGTATTGTAGTTGTAGTTGTAGTTGTAGTTGTAGTGTAGTGGAATTGTAGTTGTAAGTTGCAGTTCTCATATGATGTAATTAGTGTAGTGTAGTTGCAGTTGAAGTTGCGGTTGTAGTTGTGGTGTGGTGTAATTAGTGTAGCATATTGCAGTGTATTGTGGTGTACTGTAGTGTTGTGAACTGTAGCGCGGTATAGTGTAGTGTAGTCTAGTGTAGTGTAGCGTAAAGTAGTGTAGCTTGTAGTTGTAGTGTATTGTTAGTAGCGTAGTGTGGCGAGAGCAACGTAGTGGTAGTTGTAATTGCACTTGCAGTTGCAGCTGTAGATGTAGCGTAATGTAATGTAATTAGTGTAGTGTAGTGTTGTGTAGTGTTGTGTAGTGTAGTGTAGTTGTTGTAGTTGTAGTTGATGTATATTTGCAGTTGTAGTGTGCTGCAGTGTAATTAGTGTAGTGCAGTGTAATGTTGTAGTTGTAGTTGTAGTTGTAGTTGTAGTTGTAGTTGTAGTTGTAGTTGTAGTTGTAGTTGTAGTTGTAGTTGTCTGTCTATTTACCTAATCTATCTATCGATCTATCTATCTCTCTGTCTGTCTATCTATCTATCTTTCTTTCTTTCTTTTCTTTATTTCTTTCTATCTATCTATCCATCTATCTATGTATAAGCTATTTTGCGAGACTTCCTCAGTTTTTGAACTTGACAACGTCAAAAACGAAACAATTCTGCGAGACTTCCTTCAGAAATGGAAAGTTGAGTGCAGAGCTGACGGCCTCGTACCATTGCGTTTTGCGATTTTTCCACTCCACCTGTCTAAAGTATTGCGCCTTTCACGAAACAGTGATGCCAGGTCATACGAAGTGCTGCACCTGTCACGCAAAATCATCTTAGCAAACCTACAGATCTGATGCTCCAAAATGCAACCCCTCTCAGGAAATCAGCGCCCTGACCTCCTAACAGCTGTGATGAACATGTCTTTTGTATTGCACCTGCCACGGAAAATGCATCTTTGCAGATCCTCTTCAAATGTCCCACGCCTGTCATCGCTTTTGGAAATGCGACAAAACCCTCACGTTTTGCTCACTTTTGACAAGGTGCACAATCCCTTGCGCCTGCCAGGCGAAACGACATCTGAACGTCCAAGAGTGCTCCGTACCCGTCAGTTTTTTGCACTTTTGACTTCGAAATGCGCTTCGCACCACAACGGCCTACATTTTTTCGACATCTCAACTTCCAAAAGTGGTCCGAGCATGGTTTTTACATTTTGACTTCGAAATGCGCTTCGCGCCATAACGGCGTGCACTTTTTCGACATCGCAACTCTTAAAAGTGCTCCGAATCTGAGGTGCTTTGTACATTTTGACTTGGAAATGTGCTTCGCGCCAAAACCGCGTGCAACTTTTCATCTCTCATCTGACCACATGGCTCCGCACCCGCCGCTTTAGCGAGCCTACTTTTCGACCCTCCGGAGCCACAAATCATTGGAAAAACACAGTGTTCCGCGACTTTCCTACCTCCTGGATCTTCTTTCTTCTGAGACTTTCTCTTTTTTAATCTTCTTTCTTCTTCTCTTCTCTTCTCTGACTCTTCCCATCTCTGCTTTTCATCTGTCCATATTGTCAGAAGTTTGACTTCTAAACTTCCTTCGATGATGATCAAACCAAAGGATGCAATGGGATTCCCCAATCTTGAGACAGCCTGATATTCACACCTGCAAGAAGGTTGAAACCCACTCATGATTTTCGAGGCTAATATGGTACACAACGTAATGTGGTGTAGCATGGCTCTGCAGTCTGCATCTTTCTACTTTTCGCATTGGCAGCTTCCGAATGGCCTGGCTCTGGCCGTTGGTTTCCAGCAGCCTCCCAGAGGCTATCCAGAGCACACTCCCGCACCACCTGGACAGGGCAAACTCTGCCTCCATCTGCACACGACAGGAAGTCACAAAGTCCAATGAAGCCGTCAATGAAGCGCAAAGTCCAACACTTTTGCAACTTGGATGTGTGCAAAACTGCATGAAAAGACCTCGATACAAGGTGCAGGACAGAATGGTTATATTTGCACAACATTCGTCTGAGGAAGTATGTTCTCAAAAAAAAAGGATGCCTTTGATGCCATAAATTGATGGTATACAAGTTTTTGAATGTGTCAAACTGAGAGATAGCATCTTTTGTCTCAAAATTCTGCATAAATAAACCAAACTTATTGAAGTGGTGACCCTTTTAGCTCACTCTCAAACACCCCTGCCAGGAAGCGTGTGCCTTCCGACGGTCCAGCAGTGCATGGGCCTGGCGACGAGCCCAGAACAACGGAAATTCAGGAATTGGCAGGGAGTTTTATGACAAGGTGGGAGGAAGAGGACCTACAGTCAAGCCAAAACCAATGCCAAATCGTCCAAATCCGAGTCTTTGCGGCCAGCCCAACCTGCGCTGCTAAAGCACCCCGATGCCCAGTGGCAGCTGCGGGGGTCAAGCGCTGCAGGGCGGTGAGCCTTTCGATAAGGCTGCAAAACCGAAAATCCTGGAGGCCTCGCATGTGGGATGGGGCCCAGCCTCAACGGCTGTTCCGTCAGGGTACGTCCATCCTGCCAACGGAAAGCAAGAATTTCAGCATTTGATTCGTGGTATGCAAAAAATCAAGTTTACTTGTTTTTGATGCATTACTATCTCTTGTGAGGGGAAACTTGCTTTGATTGGATTTCGATTGGCCAAAAGATATGTTTTTCTTTGTCAACAGAGTAAAGTTCTTCAACCGTATTCATGGACATCGCAAGCACATTCGAATTCCATGAACTTACAAATCAGAAATGTTGGCTCTTGCAGGTCCTTGAGGGTCGTGAGGAGTTTCTTCACACTCCCCTGGTGGCAGTGTGGCAATGGGAATTCGTTCGCATTGAGTCAAAGATTTCAGCCTGTGGGAAAGCCTGATTGTTTTGTGCATTTGTCAAAGCAAAGCAATGTAATGGTTTGTTTTGAATATAGATTTATGGAAACTGTGGAGACCTCCTATTTTATCATGTGTTGATCTTATCTCCGCGCCAATCATAGGTAAAACCATCCCAAAAGAACCTTGAGGAACCTTGCAAGAACAAAAATTTCAAGTTACTCATCTAGAAAACCTGCAAATGCAATTTGACACTTTGATTTATCTCACAGGAAAGGAACAACATGCAATTGTCAGCGTTTTACGACACTCTGTGTGCCTTCAAAGTAACACCCTCCGCCCAACTGTCACCTGGTGGGAGCCCTGTTTCTTCTCCAAAAGATGACCCCATTGGCGCACCTGAAAGCATCATGAGTCATGATGAGTCGGTCATAGTCTGTTTATGAAAAGTAAGAATGTGCATGATGACTGTCTTATAGATTCCAATGATTTTTCATCTCACTCTATGAAAGCAACCAATCTGGTTGCTTGGTTTCAAATTTTGACTCTACACAAGAATTGTAGCCAATCCAACGCAAGAAACAATTTGTTTTCGCTATCAGTTCGGCTTTAAAGTTTGAATTTACCACTGGTCCATTTACCTTGAAGCAGGTCAGTTCAAGTTCTTTTCTTTCGTTGGAGAAACCCTGGCCGACCTGGAAAGTGCGGCAAGGCCACAGATCCTGGCAAATTTGGCAAGATTTGTTCAAAGTAAAACCAAATTCCAATGTCAATTCAACAAATTCACAATTCAATCAATTCATCACTTTCCACATTCAATGATTCAATGCATTTCCAGCAATGCTCGTGCGTCCTGGTCGATCTTGACATCAATTTTTTTCTCGCCTCCGGCGCTACCTGGCAGGAATTTAAATGTGTTTACTTGCAAAAATAACGTTAATGTTTCAAATATGAAATCTCTCCAACAGATCCAGTTTTGTCGGTCCCCCGTCACCTCTTTTTTTCTGCGTTGAGTTCGGGTCCCTGGCACAAACAGGTGAAAATAGTTTTTTGTGCAAAAGCAGCGCTGGAGAAACAACGCGGATATTAACAAATAAATTCACAAAAAAACACGGCAAATACTAAGATTTTTCCAAATAAAAGTTTTGAATGGTGGTTCAATTGTGCAGACATTCATGCCGAACCTGGAATTCGTACGCGACATGGCAAAACAACTTGTGGCATCACCCCATTTTGCAGAGAATCCACAAGCACTGCCAGAATTCGGCCGAAATGAAACCGAATATGGGGTATTGCCAATGTATTGCGGTGTACAAAAGACAATGTTTCACCAAAATGGTTCTTGCAAATGTGTTTATAATGAACTGACATTGACGAAGGAACCTGCATGAAATCACACTGGTTTCAAATTTGCACGATTGGTTTTGAAATGGTGAGCCAAAAGCTTTTGAAATCCACAATGGAGGTTGCATGCAAATAAACAATAACAAAAATGCCACATCAGCAACGAAACCAAAGTAAAAATGCAAAACACAATGCGGGCCCTTTTCCGATCACGGTCCTGATCACACCAAGATTGTTGATTGGTTTCAACGTGTCGCGTGCGACTTGCCAGCATTCACTTGTGCAATTCGCTCAGTTTGACTCCAAAATTTGAAAATAAAATACCCACATGGTATCCAAACAGCTATATAAAACGGTAGGAAACCGTGAGAGCAGCCAGCATACACATATTATCAAGTTTCATGTTTTGGTATAAATTCTGAGGAACACCCGGAACCGGCACTGAGACCTCCAAAACGACCGAATTTGTATCTGTTCTTGCTATTGTTATCGCTAGGATATCAATTTGCTCCACGAAGTGGTAGTTGAGACACCCAGAAATATCAAAACCCGAGATCATTGACGACCAGCCATGACGGTCAGCCACACTACTGGAACCCACGCACATCAAGGTGGCCGACCCTCTGATCTGTCCGAAAAGGTAACCAAATTGCGGTGACGGAAACACCGAATTACCAGACTTCCCTGCACCTCCGCAACCCCCGCGATTGAAACACACTGGACGACAATATGGCCCGAAAGGAAGCAGGAGGGACGAGAAGCTAACACAAAAGAAAATGTGCTGATGAAGGATGATGAATGATGGATGACGATAAAAATGATGGTAAATGAAAACTGATGTGGACAAAATATCAAATATCTACAGTTCGATGTTTTGTCCCGACAAGAGGTTTGCTCCAAGGTTGGCAGTGACAGTCAAACAAATGTCGATGGAATCCAGCTGGGTTATGTTAGCAACCTTGGAACCACCCAACGATATTGTTTTTGTTCACTGACAGATTCCAAGAAAGCCTTTACACTCTACACCGAGCAGTTTTTACACACAAAATTTTCCACACAGAGAAGATCAGAGAAACGTTTGCACAGATGTTTTACGCAGAACAGATTTTATACAAAAGAACCTTCGCACAGAACAGCTACTACACACGGTTTTTTTGCACACAGAAACTTTTGTATACACAGGGCAGTTTTGACACACAGACGCTTTTACACACGAACGCCTTCACACAAAGAATTTTCCACACAGAACAGTTCCTACACACAGAAGTTTTTGCACACAGAAGCCTTTACACAGAGCGGTTTTTACACACACACAATACACAAACGATTTTACACACAAACGCTTTTACGCAGAAAATTCGTTGCGCACAACAACTCTTAGACACAAACGCTCTCTCACACAGAAGTGTTTAAAAAAATTACTCAGAGGAGTTGGCCCCGCATTGGCGGCACCGATTTTTCAACAAAACTATTTTTTTTCCTTGTAGAACACTCCCCCCACAATTTCAATGTTGCCAACAATAGCCAGGCGATGCAAGGACAAGAATTTTGTTCAAAAAAAATCGAAGAATGCCTCCTAAACCCTTGCGGCAAAATAAAACTCCATGTGACTACAAACCCACAAAAAAAACAAAAAACGTAGCAAGTGCCACACAACGTTGAAATTTGGAGGGATGCGGCCAGGTAGGTGCAACTCCCCGCCTAAAAGTGCAAAGACTCAGGCGAAAACGCTGCAGTCTATTTTCACTCGTGCCAAAAGGGTCTCACAAGTTTCAACTGCACATGCTGTTCATGTCAGTCTATGAAGTGAAATGACAAATGCAACTCTCTTATCGATTTGTGCGTGTCATCCTGGCACATGTGAGTGGGCTCCACAACTTTCCACACTCCTCCTTTGTGGTTTGAGCGTGGCTCATTCCACAACTCCAAAATTTTCACCTCTCAACGCAAATTTCAGCTCTGCTGTCTGACTCTGCATCATCCAGTGAAAATGTTTTCGAATTCAATCTTTCAAATCATCAAGCTCTGCATGTCTTCGACATAGAGCCTAAACCTGTCTCGGCGTTCATCATCTCCTCTGTTAGGGTGAAAACGATATAGCCTCTGGAATATGTTCCTGATCTCATTTGAAATTCTTGTACTGAATCCCTCTGTTTAGAGTGGAATCTAGCACCAGACAAATTGCCTGCTGAATCATGCTGGCCTCATGCCAGCGTTCTGCTGCAAGAGCTTGGTTCTGATCTGCCCTCATGTTCTGTAAGAGGGCTTCCATTCCAGTAGGTCTATTGGATTGGTTGTCCTCCACATCTGTTGTCGGACTTTCTTCTTCTCCTCCTTCGTGATCTTCTTGCTGATGTACAATTGGGTCAGTTGAATCTGCACGGTTTCTATGATTCCAAAGCACCAGGTTTCCTCTTTCTTGCGTTAGCATGTGTCGATACTGCTCGGCTGTCAGTTTAGCGTTCCTGACAAAACCACCTATCTCCATCAGTCCATACCTCACGCAATTTGAGGTTTCCTCCAGAGCATTGAAACCTTCTATAGTTTCCTGTTCAAAACCAGTCTGTCTAGCCATCACCGTGTCAATTCTGTTTGACGCATCTGTTGCTAAAGCGTTGCAATCTTCTATTCTTCCATTCAAATCAGCTGCATACTCATAGTGATCGGCTAACTGGATCTGGGCTTGCTCCAACTCGTTTGAAACTCCCAGCACTTGGTTCTCCAGTTTCTTGATTTTCTCTTCAATCCACTTCCATGCTCTGAATGCCAGCTTTGAAAACACAGTACCCATGCAAATCACCAAAACCGCAATTGCAAATGAAAACCATGATGTGTCCTTGGTCTCATTGTCCATGTTTGCGCGATCTGATTGCGCCATCGCCGCAACCGGTCCTGCTGACTCAAGACCCCCAGCAACTCCCATGGCAATACTCATGCGTAAAATGGCTTTGGAAATTCTTTTCAATTGTTGGGAATTCAATCTCCTCTCATCTTGAATTGCATGCTCATTTGCTCCAACCCTTGAAAAGTCTGCAATGAAAACCAGTTCACATTCATACAACAAATAGAACAACCTCTGTCTGCTCAAAGCTTTTGTCCCGATGTCTGCCACGTTGAGAGTAGTTGGAACCTGTCGAAGTTTGAAGGTATTGTCAGCTGTCTTCTCCTGTATCCATAACAGTTTTCCCGACAGATGCCTCACCTTACCTGACCCTTGCCTGCTTGCCAATTGCCTTGCTGAGCTTGAGTCGGTAAACTGAAAATGTTCCAACTGTTCATCCAAAACAAAAGCAGCACATGCCTTGATGAATATCCCATCGCAAACGCAGCTAACCAAACTATGAAGTTCACTTTCACATGAGCTAAGTGATACAACTCGTTGACTTCGGCTGCTTGAATACATGAAACATCCATTGATGAAATGTATCCCACATGATGTTGAGCGACGTGTCTGCTTGTTTGCACTCCAATCGGCATCGCTGAAGCTCTCAAGTACCCATCGGTGTTGTCCACCAGAAATAACCTTTCCTTGACCATCTTCAGGAAATGGCAGGTGCAAACCAATGTCCCCCACAGATTTCATGAAGCCTACCATCTTGCGTAGGCGTGCAAGTGAAGTCAAAGTGGGAGCACTCATGTATGACGCCAGCTCCTTTATGGTATACATCAAATCTGGCCTTTCACGGCCTGCATACAGACATAGGCCCACAACTGAGCGGTATCCCTTGGAGTCTTTCTCTGAAAGTCTTTGAGAATTGTCAGGCAACTGGATACTTGCATCGCATGGCACTTTCTGTGATCGTGCCGATCCAAACATCCTCTCAAACAAAGAAACCACCTTGTCCACAGTTGTACCCGGGGCTAAAACTAGGCCATCTTCAACCTCCATAATTTTCCTCCTCAAGAAGGTGATGCTTGATCCTGGGCCTTTCAGCTCATCATGACTCACTGAAAATCTCTCTTTCATCTTCTTCAGAAAAACGTTGTTCCAGAAAGATTTCAATCCCACAAAAAGGATATCATCGACATGTATCATGATCGTGGCCTCAGGTGTCCTCGCCAAGCATGGTTGCTCCGGGCAAAACTCGAAATTCATGCTTTCCATCAAGAATGATTTCAAACACAAAAACCACTGTTTTGCTCCAAGACGTTGGCCTGGGAGATTTCTCTTTATGATAAAAGGCTGTCCCTGCAAAACCACACGCACCGGATCATCTTGTTCAACCTGCAGAAAAGCATCACGCACATCCAAGCTTCCCATAACAACATCGTAATCCTCCTTGCATGCTGTTTCACAAATCTTGCTTTTCATTCCAAGATATTTCAACTGCAGAAGGTTTGCTGTATGGGTTCCAGTGGCAGGACTGAAAGTGTCCAATCTTTTCGTTGTTGCAAATTCACGCGCCACCAGTCTGGATCTGCGCATCCATCTTTTCCTTTCACCTTCACCTTCTCCATAAGACTTCAAACGCCAATCCCTGACCATCTTTGTAGTCAAAGAACCTGTGATTTCGCCTTGGAACTCGGATTGTGGCACCAAGACTTGCATGCTGCACAAACGGTCAATCTCCACCTTATCTGCAAGGTCATCAATCCAATTTTCTGGACTGCCAGGCGCGGGTTGATCTACTGGAGCGTCTGACCACAAATACTCTGGAATTCCAGTCAGCACAACCGCATCTTCACCAACCCAGTCTTCATCCTCTTCAGCTGATTGTTCAAGATTCAAATCTGTCTCATAATCATCCATAGTGAAGTACTCTTTGTAGGCAATCTTGACAGCACACAATCTCTGCTCGTATTCAGCTTGTAACCTGGCAATGCGCTGTCTCTTTGATTCATCCAAACGTTGCCTCTTTGAAGAGTCCTCATCTGAGGGTTCTGCTGCTCGAGATGTTGCTGGCTCTCGAGGGCTTTCAATCTCTATATAGTCCCTGGGCGGTGTCACCGGCACTGCAAGACCTGGATCCCCTGACATATCATCTCCAGTATTGGTCAAAGGTGGATTCTCTGCTGTCACATGGATTGGTCCACTAGGTAATGCAGGACCATCATCATCCACAACCTGCATACCTTCCAGTTCACCTGCAACTCCTTCACCAAGTTTCTCTCGCAAAGCCAAACTGAGTGGGTCATTGGCTGACATGTGCAACTGCTCCTCCTGCGCTTTCTGTTCATCAATTGCATATTGAATCACTGCTTCAGCATCTTTGTCGTGCAATGCACTTTCTTCAATTGGTCCCAGAGGCACCTCAAACGCAACTGACTTCAGCACTGGTTTTCTCATAGTTGGCAAGATTCTTGCTCCAAACCCAGCTTTGTACTGCCATGAAAAACACCGACAATGCAAATAATATGCCATGTGACTTCTCCATTCAGTGTTGATTCTGCGCACGCTTTTCGTAAGGAGAATTGATTGTCCATCAAATGCCACATAGCTGTTTTGAATGTCAGCTTTCCCAAGAAATAACATCCTCTTCCATTTGGCAGTCGCTTTTGTGGTTGGAATCACATAGCCAAAAATTGGCTCCCCAAACTCGCACAACTCACCAGCATATGTACGACCAAAAGCCAGTTCATAAGGTGTGGCACCTCTGATAACTGAAAACCTTGAAATAAGCCATGCTGAATGTCTCAAGGCCCGACTCCAAATTGCGCTCGATGTCTCCAGCTGAATTCCAAGTCTTCCATGAACATGGTGCATCAACGTACATGCCAAAGCTCTGACTCTGCCAACAGCATTCTCTGCAAGGCTGTTGCCACCTTTGTCATATGCCACAGAGCTACTTTCACGTGTCTTAAGGCCCATACCTTGACGTGTCTTTAGCACCAATCGCTTCAATTGCAGTATTGAAGGTTCATTGTCGCAATGCAAAATCACTTCTGAATGCCCTAACATTTGCACAAACTTGATGATCTCCCTGTTTGCATGATCCAGCTGAGATTTCCCTTCCAAAGGGATGCATGACACAAATCCTGTATGGCTGTCCACCACTACCAGTGCAGTTATTGTATCGGGATTGCCTGAATCACCAGCCTGACCATCAGATTTTGTGAAGAAGTAGTCAAAGGATATGGTGGGCACTGCTCCTGCATGCGACTCACCTGAACGTTCATGGCGATCAGAACGTGCCCTGTGCGCAAGACATGAAGGGCACCACTGCTTGTATGGCACATGTGTCAACCTATGTTGTGACTGCTCATACTCACTAGGCCAAGTGGATGTCGTTCCTGCTGTTCAAATGCCTCTTTTGCTGCCGCCATCACTGATTCCAACTCAAGTTTCTTTGAATGTTCAATCAAACGTTTGAAACACTTCTGCTTTGACCCTGAGCTTGAAATCCCATAGAATGAGCACCCAGCTCGTAGCGTAGCTAGCGAACTGGATTCCCTGAGAACAGTTCCATTTACGCAAACTTCATCCTCTGCAATCGGCTGCACCACAATTTGACCTTCAGGAACATCTCTCCCTTCAATGGGAGGCTCAGCATCCATCACTTCAATGTCATGGTCTGCATCTGCTTCAACAGGAAAAACTTCATCTGGCTCATCAACCAATGAAAATCCCATTGCACGTGGATCCTTCTCTGATTCTGTGATGATCGTGATAATGTTTCTACGTCCAACCATGTCATGAAACTGAGCATCCAACTGCACAAGTCCCTCAAGCATTTCACAGAGCTCCATCACATACCACCTTTTGTTGTTTCCTTCAACCAACGTTGTCCTGTAAAAACGTCCGTTCAAATCTGGTCTTACAAGCAATGGATCTTGATGGTGATCTGCATAGTGACGCCCAATCCCACAACCGTTTGAATCCAACTGCCAGCCTACTGAGCCATTGACGATGCTCTCATCAATTTCTGCCTGGATAGCCCTGACATGAAAACTGCCTGGAGAAATGCAATGTTCAGTCAAGACTCTGATGCTGCCATGCACAACCATTGATTTGTTCTGCAACTCTAAGGGAACTGCCGCGCCTGCTATGCTGTGAACAAGCATTTGTTGGCTGCCATCAATGCCCCAACCGTTTTCAAGCATCTTTCCAAAACTCAATATTGGTTGAGACACCCTGTCTGAAATCGCAACCGTTTCACGCAGCAAAATGACACGTCCAGTCATGTCCCTCAAAGCTATCTCCATGTCCTTTGTGGCTTCAATTGGAATTTCAACTCCCTGTGCATCAACCAGGCGTCCAACTGAGGCTACAGCAGGTGTTCCTTTCTCCAACAGGCTAGATGGAAAGATTGAGGCGTCTGCCCCACTGTCCAACAAGATATCATGCAGCTCTTCCAAACGCTCACTGGCCATGCTGTCATGTGAAATCGTACGCACAGCACCACTGAAAAAACTTTCATCACAAGCGTCCTTCAAAGAGTCACCAATGTAATGGTAAATTGCATGAACACTTCCATGAAAACTGGCAGGGCTTGAATCACGCATGTCAAACACCAATCCATTGTCACTTGAACCAGTTGGCAACTCACAAATCCTAGCAACCTTGTACTGAGTCGACGACGATGGAGGCACTGGATGCTGTTGTTGAGAAACACTGGACATCCCACCAAGTGAAGAAGATGGTGATCCCTGAACTGCCGTGGAACCTGCAGCTGCTTCTGAACCAACCTGTCTCACCTGACCAGAATGCCAGCAGTCTTTAGCCATGTGACCAGTGCGTCCACATACGTAACATGCTCTTGAGTCTCCTTTTCCTTTGCCCTTGGATCGATCGTTTTGCACACTGACGTTTCCCTTTGAACCCTTCTGATTCTGATCTGAAGGCTTTCCTTTTCCTTTTCCATCTTTGTTCTTTCCTTTTCCTTTTGACTTTCCCTTTGAATTGTCTTTTGATTTTCCCTTTGAACCTTTTGATTTGCCCTTGGACTGCACACGGTCTATTTCCATTGGAACTGGACCTTCGGCGGCACTCATTGCACTGTCTGTACCCAGCACCATCTGCTCAGACCATTTTGTAGTGCTCGAATCGTAGAGCAACACCATCTCACGTACCTTTGCATATGTGGTTGATTCATTGACCTGAAGTTGTAGCCATACCTTCAGCTGTCCAGTCAATGACCTCATCAAAATGGCCGTCTTGAGATCTTCATTGAGTTTTGTCCCAAGCTTCTCGTACTCTGCAAAGGCATGCTCCAAGCGCAACAACTGCTGCATCAAAGAAAGCTTACCTGTAAACGCAGGCCAATTCATGATGACATTCAAAAGCCCCATGCTTCTGTTCTTTGAAACCGGCTCATTCTGCTGAATCAACATCCGGTATGCTTCC
Source organism: Cladocopium goreaui (assembly GCA_947184155.2). Classification (NCBI taxonomy): domain Eukaryota; class Dinophyceae; order Suessiales; family Symbiodiniaceae; genus Cladocopium; species Cladocopium goreaui. The sequence goes on along the minus strand of CAMXCT020000354.1, from coordinate 28,431 downwards.
AGCCCGTTTGAACCTGTCACGTTCCTAACCACCAGCAAAGGCCTCTGACGAAGCAATGATGAAAGAAGGCTGTACAGAAAATGATTTCTCTGCCGTTCTGTATCTGTAAAATCCACAGGATCAACAGCTTGATTGGGGTTTGCACGCAGTTGTTCTATATCATCTGCAAATTTGGCATCTATGGAGGCAACGTACTGCTCGAATGCCCATGACCACTCACGCCATGCAGCTATCTCACTTTCTCTATTGGTATGCTCAAACGTTGGTGGCTTTGGCAACAGTCTCCACCATTGCTTGCTGTCATCAGTTGAAGTTCTGGAAACGCCTTCAACTGCTCTGGTAGCTGCTTGAGCAGCTAGGGCAGCTGCTTCAGCTGCTTGCACCATACGTCGAGCCACCTCCATGCCATCCACACCTTCAACACCAGGTGTAGCTGCTGCTGCAGCTGGTGATCCACCAGCAGAAGGACTACCAACCTGCGGTGAATCCATGTCCCCAATCTCAGCCTCCTCCTCAAAGAAATTGTCAAAGGAAAATCAAATCTCACACTTTCGTTCTGCTGCAAATTCTCTGTCAACGCCAGGAAAACTGTACCCACAATCCAGCACCTGTATTTTCCAGAACCTGTGTTTAGACCTTAGGCCTACCAGTATATATCCAGAATTCCAGTGTTTGCCAGTTGTATTCTAAATCCCAGCTTTCGTCCAAATGCAGCTACCTCCAGAAAGGTTCAGCACCAGGAAAGCGTCTGCCCGCAAGCGGGCTCCGCTACCATGCAAAGACTCAGGCGAAAACGCTGCAGTCTATTTTCACTCGTGCCAAAAGGGTCTCACAAGTTTCAACTGCACATGCTGTTCATGTCAGTCTATGAAGTGAAATGACAAATGCAACTCTCTTATCGATTTGTGCGTGTCATCCTGGCACATGTGAGTGGGCTCCACAACTTTCCACAAAAAGACAAATATCTTATTGACGTGCCTTTCCTTTCGTTGATTTTTTGCTTACACCCACCAAAAGAAATTCGGGTCAATAGGTCTGCCACCTCCCGCTTCTCACAGTATCTGCTTCAATGTGATTGGCTGCATCTGGGCCATAGCCACAACAGGCGAGGAAAACCTTCCAGTTTTTGCTCCAAATCGCCTCAAATCCTCAAATCAAAGAAGCTAGCAGCGCAGTTTAAAAACAGGAAGGAGCTGACCTTCCACACGCAGTTTGCGCAGAAGACCATTTACGCACACACGCCTTTACACAGAACAGATACCTTTGCACGCAGAAGTTTTTAGACAAAGAAACCTTTTCTTCAGAGCAGTTCTTGAACAGAGACGCGGGAACACAGAAGCTTCGAAACACGAAAGATTTTACACATTTTTCACATAGCAAGACCTTACCACCGAACAAATTTTACACACTGAAGCTTTGAGACACACACAAACACACAGTTGCACAGAGGTTTTTACACAATGTTTCACACACAGAAGTCTTTACACAACGAAATTTTCATACGCACGTTTTACACCCAGAGTTCGACACACACAGAATTATTTACACACAGAAGCTGTTGAACAGAAAAGTTTTTTTCCTCGGAGTTTCGCCGATAAAGTTCAGAGGCTGGGTCCTTAAAGCTGGTAAAACGAATAAAAGCGGCAATCAGACCAGGTTACCCAAGTCACTCCTGTACAACAAAGCTTACTATGGCAGCAACACCACACCATCAAAAAAGAGAACCCAACGGCGAAAGGACGACATGCAAATCCCCCAGCCAGATTTGCGTATCGTCCCACGCAAAAAAGACAACAAAAACAACAGAACAGGGCCAGAACCCAAAGCAAAAACACAACAAGCTGCCACCAGCAGAATTTAAAAAGCATTCAACCCCACAATGCAGGAAAACAGAAACATGCAGTTCAAACTAATTGCGAATAAGATCCAAATCAAATTCAGTGTAAATGGGCAGCAGTGCAAAAAGGTGAAACACAAACGTAAGCTACTCTGTACAAGAAAAACATTGCAATTCTCTCAGCGTCCTCTCATTACTTCTTTGTCAAGTCATCAAGGCACCACAATCAGCCTCCTTTTGACACATCGTACCACAAATTGCCTAATCACTCACTCATGCAGTATCCACAGGACTGGAAGCCTGTGGATTGCAGCCCCCATAAAGGGGGCAAGGGCCACCGAGTGACCACAATAGTTCGCAAAGGTATTAGTGCCTCAACAGAGGGAGACAACTTCGCATCTCCATTTGTCCAGAGCAGGGAGCGTCAGCATAATCCAGTCGGCAAGCAGACACTGCCCATGAGCCACAGTGGAAGCCGATTCTCTTCGATAGGAGGTAGGTCACCTCCCCAATCTCAGGGGCGAGAAGGCAATACATTCAGTAGAATCCAGAGCCTACAGCAAATAGACAACTTCGGCCGCAATCGTGTCCAGATTCACAAAAAATCTCCAAGAGATGCAGCATGCAGCGAAGAGGGTGCTCATCGCGCGTGTCCTGTATACATGATTATTGAGGTTAGAGGCCACCAGGTCAGCATAACAATGACTTCGCATTGAAACAGAGTCTGGAAGGCACTTGAAGGGCACACTGTTTGCGTGGGACGCGTTGCACTTGGAGACACCTATCTTGGCACTTGGTGACATCGACCTTGGTTTTGCGTGGTAGGCGTTGCATTTCCGATCTGTCATCGTCGTCGGACTCGTGGCTGTAGAACAGGCGCGGCTTTCATCGGAGTTCGCCGTTGTGCACTAACAGAAGACGCCCTTGAGTGGAACTTGAAATGGATGTGCTCTGTGTCTAGATATTGTAGTTGCGTTCATAGCTGCATTGACAACGAGCTACATACGCGTTGTGTCCTCTTGCGGCCAGGTACTTTTCCGATCTGTCATCGTCGTCGGACCCGTAGCTGTAGGACAGGCGCGCTTTCATCGGAGTTCGCCTTTTATCAGTTCATGAAGACCCGTGTCGTGTTTTGATTTTGCGTTTGCAGGACCAAAAAAGGTCGCCTGCCTCGAAGTCTGCCCCGAGGTATTTTGCTCTAATTTCCATGGTCTCGCGACACTGGAGTTCGAGACTTGCATTGAGGCCTACCTCCAACTTTGATTCATCCTATAAACTTTTTGTTTGCTGCAATTTCGATGAGGTCTCGAGGCTTGCCTTGAGGCCATCTCTTTGCGCCAGCTGTGGCCTAAAATGCTAGCGAGTCAGCACAGTCACCAACTACTTCAAGTTCAGCCTTGCTGGGACTTCAACAATACCGCACATGCGAAGTCTGATTTCAATTGACTTTCCGGCCCCAAAAATGGAACCTGAAAGCGCACATGTGGTATCAGGTATCAGCTGTCTCCGTTCACTGGTTCCAATGTGGCGATTGCGATGCAGCACGACCCAGGCAACATACAACACCAGGACAAAAGTTTTTCCTCTTGACTAGCTGCAGCAACCCTTTCCCCTTACACTCCTTGACAGGTCTCATATGAATCACACAGCGGATCGCGGATCAGCTGGTTTGCTTTAAAAGAATTTTACTTTATCCCGACTTGAAATACGATCCGCCACGCAGGCCACGCGAAATGAGGATAATTGATCCGCGGCTGAGGATCATGATGCTTATAAGACGCTAAACGGGAAAAAACTTTCCTCCTCCTGATGTATACACCAATCCTTCGCTACTCGGCGCTACTCCGCGCTACTCCGCTACTCCGTGCTATGTTTTAATTCAATTACCAAATGTGTAATTGACACGATATCGAAACGATGACGGAGTAAGAAAGCCTTCAATACTTCACCTTCCCACATCTTTCCGTAAGCAGATTCTTACTCCATCCCGTTTAAATTTATAGTATTAATTAATAACGGGATTGACTGAAAGATCATGATTCATCTTCTGTCCGGGCTGAAAACTTCGGTGGGAGTCTAGAGGGGGCAAGGGGGGCCAACAAGGGGCAGTGAAGTATTCAATATAATCATCCAAATAGAAGCCGGCCACCTGCGCGAAAACCCGCAAACTCCGCAACAACAAGAAACACCTCAAGCAATCATCCAACGCTGCAAAAGGCTGATGGGCCTTTCAGCAGCAAACAATCAAGCCACCAGATGAAACCAAAGAACACGAAGCTAACTTCCACCGGGTTCAAGCAGCAACGGATATGCACTCCGCTTGCCCCAACAAGGAACAAAATCATCTACAAAACAGCTTGCTCCGACGGACCGAATTGGGTCCGGAAAACCTTCTCAAAACCGGCTTCGCTCAAAAGGACCTCCCTAGTTGTCTTCCGGTCGCCAGAAGCGGCAAAGTTTCTGTTGAAACCAAAAGATTGCGCTTCTTCAACCCTGATGCAAAAAACTTTACAAAAAAATGAACCTAAACACGGTCCCAAAAATGGGACCGCCTGGCGGTCCCATCTTTGGAACCGCATGGACAGCTTAGTAAAAGAACAAAAGAAAAGCTTTTCACGGTCCCATTTTTGGGACTGTCTGGCACTACCAAAAATGAGCAAAATTGCTCTTGCCAATAGTCTTCATGGACGAGAAGATTATGTTCATCATCTGTGCGTGGTGAAATCTCTGCATAGCTCTTCAGATGACGTGCTTGCACCTTGGCTGTGCGGGCATAAGCAGTGTGGCTTTTTGCGCCTGGCTAACTTCGTAGCTGGCGGAGATCGTGCAACTATCTAAGATGCAGCTCAATTGACGCATCTGGCGTATGGCAGCTTCAAGGTCAGTGATTCTCTGGGATAGGACGTCTGTGATACCTCGAAGCTTCTGGCATGCCTTGTCGAGCAGTTTGGTGGCGGCATCAACTTCGTCTGCAGTGTCAATTGGGCAATTGACTTTGCTAGGCGATTGACTGCAGCATCCTCCATTGCAGTCGGACAGGCAAAAAAGAGCCGAATTTTTTTTCCGTCCAACGCCTTCATGGCTTCCGCCAGGTCGTTACACACATTCAATCGCGGCAAACAGTTGAATTGTAATTTACATGCAGGGCTGTCAACTTGTCGAAAGCCACAAAAGTGCTGGTAGTGGACCAGTACGCAGTCCAGAAGCTGTCCCAGCAAGAAAACAGACAAGAAAGCAAACCAAAAACAACAAAGCAAAAACAGGCAAAAAACACACAACCACAACAAAACCAAAACAAAAACGACACAGAGAGGTGGGATCGCCACCAGCAATGGGAATTACATGCGTGATGACATCTTATGTGTCATTTTGAGAATGGCCCAAAACAAGAAGCAAAACAGAGGAACCACAAAACACACCAATGGGCCATGTTGGTGGGTGAGAGAAGCAACAAAGCTCCATGCGGAAACCAGGGATCCCCCCAGCCAGGATCCCCGAGATCACAAAGAGCAGCCGTACAGGCATGACATTACACCCTGGCACTTCGAAGCAAACACCGACAACGCCGGGTCGCAACGAGAGTGGTGAGAAACGAAAAAACGGTGAAACAGGAAGGTGAAACAAGGTCTAAGGTGAAAATGACAGCAATAGCTACGGCACTCAGGGCACACTCAGAGTCCGCTCAGTTGTTCTTTTCCAAGCATCATCATCATTGGGAGCTGTAGTGCACTCTTGCGGTGCATACCGCTTTCAAAACTGAATCCAATGCGATCGAGTTAGCGATGATCGCTAGCTCGACAGCATTGATGCAGGCATGCAAGCGTGGAGCTCCTCGAGCGGTCAACTTGCAGGCGTTGCAGCCAATTGCATTTGATGCGGCCGGTTGACCATGGTAGCTGGCTCAGTCACATTGACACAGGGATACGAGCGTTTTCCTCTGAACAGGGACCAGGTCTGTCATCAAAGTGTTCAGCCGAGGTTCTGGACAGGCAACTTGTGTCAGCTGTGTTGAGGTCCTCTGTCGGGTAATGTTGTACGCTCGCTTGCATGAGCTGTAGCTGTCGACTTATAACTTCACGTTCTGTAACATTGGCTCGGGCCTCTACACGGATGCGTAGACTCCTTGTGCAACAGCAGGCTGTGCGTATGGCTCGGCAATCTTGCTCGTTGATGACGCCTGCAAGGAGTTCTGTTTGCTGCAATAAGGCATGGGTGTCTTCCAGTGTTCTGAGGGTGTGCGTCAGTTTGCAAACACAGTCCTGCAAAAGGAGGAGATCTTGTGCCTCATTGTGACTCTGGGGTTCTTGAGGCAGGCATGCCAATTCACTCGGTTGCGCTGTACTCATATGGCCAGGCGGCATTCGAGCAGTGAAGGTACTGGATTGAGCTGAGCAAAACAGCAACGGGCGCCATGGTTTGATGTACTTTGACATCGTCCTACGCTACCAGCAACTAGATACATATAGTGGCCTATTAAAAATGTTACAATTGTCCCCCTCCCCCTTCCTCCCTTCCCATACTTACAAAGGCAAGCTTACCACCTAATCAGCTCCACAAGGCAGTAGTCAACCATGGGTACCCCATGTTTTTTTTCCTCGAGTTTGGCCGATGTCGCGCTAAAGGCTCGGTCCTTACATGAACATAAGCTGTCTTAAAGACGTTTGTACAAGGACATCATTGGTCCATATTGAGCAGGCAAATCGAAATAACCAACAAACAAAAACACAACCAAAAACACCAACCACGACGACCCGCAAATCCCCCAGCCAGACTTGCGTTTCGCCAGAGGAAACAGCGAAACAAACAACAGCAAACCAAGCACAACAAAAACGGGGCCGGAGCCCAAACAGAACACCCACAAAATCGATTTGCCAAGGGACACAGTGGCTTGTCCACTGCATCACTCTCAAAAACATGCGAAAACATGAATTAAGAACCACGGCATTCAAGCAAACATGAAGGCCTAGCCAGCTTGCATGTCTACCCAGGCATAGATGTGCCAAACTGTACATGAACACGGGGCTACAACTTATGCCTCTCTCAGCGTCCTCTCAGATCAGCTTGTCCAGAGGGCCTCCATGGACAGAGTCGTCACCATATATATCAACCGTGAGCAAGAAGCCGTGGTGGTCAAAGAGCCAGGTCCCCCCCCAGCAGGGGGGGCGGACGGTGATGGCGCACGGGAAGCTTCGCAGTCCAGTGAAAAACTTCCAAAATGCCATCGCAAACATAGTGCAGACCCCTAGTTTCATAGGGGAAAAATGCAACCTGCAAATTGATTGATCTCAGCCAGCGAAGCTCCTAGGCAATACTCGCACAGATGAGAGACATGCAATGAAGTTGTCGTTGTGCAGATAGGATGAAGCCAAATGGCGATGACACCACACTCGGACAGCAAAAGGGAGCCAAAAGTTAGCATGACTGTATACGCAAGTTCCGCCAGACCAGTGCTATCTTCGGCAAAGTTGCTCTCATTGGTGCAGGTTCGCTGAACATGCAAACCACAGAACTGTTCAAGACATTTCAGGATGTCATCGTCCCTGAAAGACTTGCAGTGCATTGCAGTATGCACAGTAGACGATTGTAGTGAATCCAAATCCGTAGTGCCACTCACCCACAGAATAGGCAGGCTGCAGAATCACCACATTCCGTCCACCAACTGACGAACCATGTAGGCAGTCTTATGCTGCTCGCGGGCGCCCCAGGCTGTCCTACAGGGAGCACCACTGGATTGCTCCAGTGAGACTCACTGCAGCACAGTCTGGTCCATGGCATCGGCCGGCTACCTACCGCCCCTCTCGGATAGATGCAACCAACCATGTAGAGCACCCGGACAAAGGACATCCCGAAGAGACTCAGAAAAGACAAACGAATTCAAAACCAATTAAGCGAAAAACCCCGCCAAGGAGGAAAGATCAAGTCAGCAAGAGGGGCAAAGCAAAAACACGGGCCCAAGGGGGCGCCAAAACTAATTAACCGTCCTGAGTAGCCTTAGTGAACCAAAAAATGCTATGTCAGTGCCTCTCAAATCAAAACCTTAGTCAGCAGCACAGCAAGTCAAACAGATCAACAACCTCTCACAATCCAATCTAAGCTCCAGACGCTTCGCGCCTAAGTGAGGGCAGGGGAGGGTAACACAAGCAGAGGAGGGCACACCAAAACCAACACAACGCGAGAAAACACAACAAGAGCAAAAACCAACCAGACCGGACAAACAACACAAAACCAAACAGGGGGGGTGCCGGGATGGCAAAGGAGGACAGGGGCGGAGAAGGCCGCACCTACCTAGAATAGCAATAGTGCAGCTGAGCGGAGACCAATGGGGGACCTGGATCATCATCCTGATGAATACCTCAGTGTGGTCAAACTGAGCATCCTAACAGCACCTGCAACATGGTGGAGAGGGTAATAAAAACCCCACACAGGGCCAGAAGCCTTTGCTGCCATGAGACAAAATGAAGGAAGGACGACAAAGCACAACCACACTCCCAGCACTAAAGCAGGGCAACTAAGCCGTCACAGCTGCAACCAGATACCCAGAGGGAGGTACCAGCGTAAAAACTGGGCCAGGGCGCCACACGGGACCAACCGCGGGGGGAAGGGAAGCAACAACTGACAGGGAGGGGAGCCAACAAGAGCCAAACAACAAGACAGAAACAGCGGGACCCACCCAAACACAGAGAGGAGCGCAACAGAAACAGAGAAAACCAAGAGACGCACAGACAGAAGCATCAGACAGGAACACCGAGAGCCCAGTAGGGCGAAGCCCCAAAGGGATCGAAAAACCGCACAAGGGACAGAGGACGGCAGAGAAAACATGACACGATTTGGACCGCGCAAGAAAAGGACATGCAGAAGAGCGGGGGGGCCATGAGATACTGTAGAGCCCTACCAAAGCAAGAGGGCCCCCACACAACCGCAGCCAGTGGGAGCAAAAAGAGAAAGTGACACTTAAAAGAAGAGAGCAAAGCAATGAAGGCACACGACCCGAAAAAGCGGGAGGAGGAGGAAGGAAAGGAGAATCGCTACGTCTGACTCCGTGTGGTATATTCAAGGTGGTGTTGCTTGTCTGCTCGGAGAGTGTCATTCCAGCTGTTCCCAATCGCAAAGGAGACAGGGTTCGCCCTTTCTGTCCCTGCTGCAAGGAGCCGTAACTCATTGCATTTAGTCTGAAAAGCAACCAGGTCGGTATCTGGTGCTTTCCTGCGTAGTTTCCTTTCAGGGAAGACCCGCTCTTGCACATGTTGCCTTAGGATCGTTTCTGGGGTTCTTCTGCACCCATTGTGTACCCGCGTATGAGTTCCGCAAAGTAATCGGCTGCTTGGAATTCCTTGTCCAACGCCAGACTCAGTCCAGGGGCGTTTTTGTCAGCTGCCTGTAGTACTTGGTCAACCGCGTCTCTCTGCAGCCCTTCAAAGACTCGATGGGGACAAGCAAAGGAAACCTCTTGCGGGGCTTGGATGGCACCTCCCCTTCTTCTCCGATAAAGCACGGTGCAATCTTGCTAGCCCAGCTAGCTGGAAACATCAACCATGGGTACCCCATGGTGACAGCACCTATCTCACAGTGGTTCCCTGTCATGTGTGGCAACCGTGGCTACCCCACGTTAAGAGAGACTACTGGAACTGCACGGACTGACTGGCGCTGGGGTGTTCGTGGCTGCTGGTGATGCTGGCTGTGCTACGTGAGGGGGGTGGGTCACCTCTTCCTGCTGGTTTGATCATTTGCGCGATAAGTGGATGGCTTTTGCTTTGCAAGCAGAATCCTGGTCATTTCGCGAGTGTTTTTTTTTGTGGCCGGCGCCATTGTCTTTCGACTGGTCACCACACTTGAGGCTTACCTGCGGACCAGCGGGGAATCGAACCACCACCGGTAGTCTGTCCGCGTCCTACCAACTACTCCACAGGGACGCCTCTGGTCATTTCGCGAGTGAAAGCTGCAGTCGTCCACTAGTGCCTTCGCTTCCGCCAGTGGCCTGTCAAGAACAATGGCAATGAGCATTTCTCCGCCATCTTTCTGGATGAGGGCCGGCCGGCCGCTTGCATCTGCAGGGTTGGGGCTTTTGAGCTGCCGGTGTCCCCAATGCACGGATGAAGGGACTGTCAGGCAGCGTGGAAGACCGCAGGTTTGTGATAGCGGCTACTGCACGTGAAATATCACCATCTTTGACTTCATAAGAAGGGGAGATTTCTGCCCAATGGCCGGCTTGGAATCAGCTCAGAGTTGCCGCAGCGTGTACCCTGTCTTCGGTTCCATGTATCTTCTCCATACTGCGTTGTTTTTTTTCCTCGAGTTTGGCCGATGTCGCTCTGAGGTCGGTCCTTACATGAGCATAAGCTGTCAAAAAAACATTTGTACAAGGACACAGTTGGTCCACCATTGGGGTGCGTCATGGTTCATTTCAACTGAATCTCTTTTCATGTCATATTCTTTCAGCATGTCATCAAGTTCTTGGTGGGTCGCAGATCGGTGAATACAACATTGCCACGGCCTTTCACCATTTTGCTCGTTGTGCCTGCATAGAGACATCAATTGTTGCCTTGAGGCTAACCTGCGCACGTTTGCACTTCCATGTATCTGGTGCGAGCAAGCCGCGCGCGGCCAGCAATGCTAGTGCTGGGAATTCCGGTTGGTCTTTCATCGGTAGCACCTCTTCTTTGATGACTAATTTTAAGACCGTGTAGCGGTTGGGGCCCTTGGCGGAACTTGCGTTCTTGATGCTTTCCCTGCGCAGGCTGTGGTAGACAGGAGGAATCATCCATGCGGGCACGAAAACAGTGATAAACTGAACGTTCCAGATGACCTGCAGGTTCTGCGGCTTGCTTTCAGAAGTGATGCATCTCACTTGACCATCTATGACTCGCGTGTACGATTCGGAGGGGTCAAACGATGCTGTGACTTTTAGGCCGAGGTATAGTTCTCTAAACCAGTATTCTTTGAGCTTCTTTCCGTCCAACGCCGTATGGCTTCCGCCAGGTCGTTCAACATGTTTCAAAGCATGTTGCATAGGGGATTAATTGGTTAATTAAGTCACGCAAAGGCCGAGACTGTAGTGGCCGCAAAAGTAAACTGGTGGAGGACCGATACATAGTCCTATGCACTGTCACGTTCATCAGAAAACAAAAAACACAGCACAAGGAAACAAAAAAAAACAACAACACAAAAAACAAAACCAAAACAAAACCAAAAAACAACACACACAAAAAAAAAAACAAGCACAAACCAACAAGCAGTGACGTGACAGTAACCAGTTTATGGTGAAAAAGATCTATTGGGGCAAGAGATGATAGCTTAGTATCATCTCGGCGCATGCAGATGACAACTTGTGTGCCATGTTGACGCAGGCCCATAAAAATCAACAAAAACAACCAACCTCAAAATCACAATGGGCCACTTCAGAGGGTGCAAAAGCAACAAAGCTCAATGCGGAAACCAGGGATCCCCCCAGCCAGGATCCCCGAGATCACAAAGAGCAGCCTTCATGGCATAACCTTACACGCTGACACTTTGAAGCAAACACCGACAAAGCCGGGTCGCAACGAAAGTGGTGAGAAAGACTACCGCAGTGAAACAGGAGAGTGAAACATGGTCTAAGGTGAAAAAGACAGGAAAGCTACGGCACTCAGGGCACACTCAGAGTCCGCTCAGAAGTGCTTTTCCAATCATCATATTGGCCAGGGTTATCCATGTGTATTGCACGAGGGCTGAAAGACTCTGTGCTCAGTTGTCTTTTCTTCGCATCAGCATCAAAATTGTGGTTCCGGTAATCACCATTGTGGTTGCGGTAATCACCACTCTTGCCAATAGTCCTCATGGTATGGGAGATTGTGCTCATCATCAGTGCGTGGTGATATCTGCGCATTAAGCTCTTCCGATGACGTGCTGGCTCCTTTGGCTGTATGATCAAGCTGCAGTATGGCTTTCTGCGCCTGGGTTACTTCGTAACTGGCAGATATCGTACAACTATCCAATATACAGCCGATCTGTCGGAGCTGGCGTATGGACGCTTCAAGGTCAGTGACTCTCTGAGATGGGATACTTTGTATGCCTTGGAGTTTCTGGCATGCTTTCTCTAGGAGTTTCGTGGCTTCATCAACTTCACTGGTCGTGACCTGGCAGAGGGTCAGTTGAGTAATGGACTTTGCAAGACGATGGACAGCGGCGTCTTTGATAGGAGTCGGTCGTTCCATTCCAAAGGGCTAAGTTGTCTACAGGTTTGTAGGTAGACGTAAAGCCTCAGGGCATTCAACTGGCACGCACCGTGTTGCAACCTTGGTCGAGAAAGGGCATGTGAAGGTGTGGTGAAGATCATTGGGCCGGTCGAATAATTGGTTGAGCGAAGGTCAAACGGCGACGGGCACCATGGCGAGATGTACTTTGACATCGCACTACACTACCATGCAACAATTAAGGTAGAACAACACGAACAAAACAACTTAAAAACCCTGAAAAGAATTATTATAACCGCCCCCCACCGCCTCCCGTCCCATACTGGCTCCGGCATGCTGACAGCAAAGGTAGTCGCAGAGGGCAGTAATCAACCATGAGTACCCCATGGTGACAACGCCGCTCAACTTAAGTTAAGTTACAGGCTGAGTGCATGGATGGGAAACTTGGGTACTCTACGTCACCTCGAGTGGTTTACTGGAACTGCACGTGTGAGGTGGTGCGAGGTTCTCTACTGCTACTAGCACCACTAGCTGCAGCAGTGGCGGGGCTGGATCACTGCTCTCCGCTGGTCTCATCATTTGGGCGATGAGTGGGTGGGTTTGCTTGTCGCGCAGGATTCGCGTCATTTCGCGAGTGAATGCTGCAGGGTCATCAACTAGTTCCTTCGCTTCCGCTAGTGGCCTGTCAAGGACAATGGCAGTGAGCATTTCGCCACCATCTTTGTGGATTATAGTTGGTCGGCCGGCTTGCACCTCGGCGAGGATTGCCACTGCTGTTGTCCCTAACGCTCTTAGGAAGGGGCTATCGGGTGGAATTGGGGATGGGAGGTGCTGAATGGCCGCTACTGCACGCTGGACGTCATTTGTTTGCACTTCATATGACGTGGTTGTTTTCTTGCTTATGGCAGGCTCGGAGTCAGCCCATAGTTGTTCCAGTGTATATCCTGGTTTCGGTTCCATATACCGTCGGCTCCACACTGCATGATGGGACCATTGAGGCGCGTCGTGGTTGATTTCAACTGAATCCCTTTTCATGTCATATTCTTTGAGCATATCATCTAATTCTTGTAGGCTAGCGGCTCTGTGAATACAACATTGTCTGACAGCACCATCGATGTGGAGTGGCCATCCCACGGGCATGTGGGAGTCTTCCAGGAGTCCATCCCCATTTTGCTCTATGATTGTACCCAACATAGGGACATCAATAGTTGCTTTGAGGCTAACTTGCGCACGTTTGCACTTCCATGTGTCAGGTGCTAATTTTTTTTTTCCTCGAGATCGGCCGATGTCGCACTAAGGCTCGGTCCTTACATGAGAGTAAGCAGCTAAAACATTGTACAAGGACATAAGTCCTTGAAATCAGCAGATCGATAAAACAAACAACAAAAACCACAACCACACAAAAAGCGACGACCCGCAAATCCCCCAGCCAGATTTGCGTTTCGCCAGCGGAAACAAGGCAAAAGCAAAACAGCACCAAGACACACCAAAAACGGGGCCAGAGCCCAAACAAAAACACCCATCGAATCGATCAGCTGTCGGACGCAGCGGCATCCACTGCGTCACAACCAAAAACATGCAAAACTAAGAAAACGAATTAAGTATCGCAGCTGTACAGGCATAATGAAGACTCTAACTAGAGGGTTACTCTAGCATCAGACAAGCTGTACATGGACGCAGATCCACTACAAAAATCTCTCAGAGTCCGCTCAGGTCAGCTCGTCATAGGCCTTCATGGACGGAGTAGTCATCCTCTTGACTGTCAGCTGCGATCAGAAACCTATTGTCACAAGAAGTCAACCCCCCACAAGAGGGGGGGACAGGGATGACAATGAGGAAGCAAAAAGGCCAGGGAGCGGCTTCCAATCATGCCATCACCGAAAACATGAGAAATGAAACGGGGGAGCACACCTCTAGTTTCATAGGGGAGAGACATCCATCCGTTGTATGGTCTCAGTCAGCGACGTACTAGTAGTATCCGCAAAGCTGAGCAACATGCAGACAAAAGTTTGCGCCCAAAAAATGTGATTGCATCTGCCAGTACCAGTGCTGTCGTAGTATGGCATTCAAAGAGCTGGTTCGCACGAGATACAGACTGCAGAACTGTTCGGGACATTAGGATGTCATCGTTCCTGAAGGACCCGCAGTGCATTGCAGCACGTACCAGAAACATTGTGAAATCGTAGCAGACCTCCGACTGACGTGCCACTCACCCAGAGAGTAGACAGGCAGCAGAGTTACCACATCGTTCTGTCCAGTGACGAGCCATGCTGGCAGGCTTGTGCTGCTTCGCGGGCGCCCCAGGCTGTCCTACAGGGAGGACCACCGGAATGCACCGGTGGAGCTCGCTGCAGCACAGGCTGGTCCATGGCATCGGCCGGCTAACTACCGCCCCCTCCAGTTGCATGCAGCACCCGAAAGAGAGGACCTAGCCAGAGGACAAACCAGGGGGCCCAAAGAGGACAAACAAATTAGGGTGGGTGAGCAAAGCAGCCCCTCAAATTAAAACAATTAAGCCAGCACAAAAGACCGAAAGAAAGCGGCCAGCACGGGCAGAGACGAAACGAGTGTCCTAAGTCACCTTAGTGTGTCATAAGGGTGCAGTGTTGATGTCCCTCCCTTCCAAAGAAAAAACAACCAAACAAGCAGCAAAGAACAAGGAAAAACACAAAAACAAAAAAGAGCAGTCACTCGATGTTCCATTAATGTACCTGAGTACGACCCCAATGCACCTGCCACGTCTATGGACAGATGCACCAGTGGCCAAGAGCAGGAGCAGGGGAGAGCAAAACAGCAAGGGGAGCAAAGGGAGCACCCAAGGCCCACAGCAAACACAACCAAAGAAAGAGCGAAAAGGAGAAACCAACAAAAAACCACGAGAAAGAGGGGGCCAGGTGTGGCAACCACAGGAGGGGGCGCCGGGTCGGCAGAGGAGGACAGGGCGGAGAAGGCTGCACACATCACATTAGAATAGCAAAGGTGCAGCTTAGCGGCGCCTAAGATGTGTCTGGATCATCATAACGGTGAATACCTCGGTATGGCCGAACTAAGCTCCCCGACGTCACCAGTAGCATGGTGTAGAGGGTAAAAAACCCCACACAGGGCAAAAAGCCTTTGTTGCCATGAACCGAATGACGGAGGGAAAACAAAGCAAGACCATACACCCAGCATGAAAGCAAGGCAACGGAGCCGTCACAGCTGCAACCAGATACTCCGAGGGAGGCACCAGCACACAGGAGTGTAAGCTGGACCAGAGCACACAAGAGACTATCCGCGGGGCAGGGGAGGCAAGAAGAACAGAAACAGGAAACACAACAAGGGAGAGCAGGCAACACGGAAACACCGAAAACCGCACCAGAAACGAGAAGAGCACAAAGAACAGAAAAGGGCGGCGAGCCCGCGAAGCCAGAGAAAGCAAGAAAACGCAGATCCCACCGGGCACCACTCGCAAAGACACACAAACAACAAAGACAAAAGGGAGGAGGACAGCACCGACACGGCAGAAGGAGACAACAAACGCCAGACCAAAGTAAGGCGAGGTGACAGAAAGGATAGATAGGGAGAGGGGCGTGCAGCACATGCCAATACTCAACACAAAACGAATTAGGGAGTGCGAGTGCACCTGTCACGTCTACGGACAGACACACAAGCACCAAAACTAGGCTCGTAGCATTCGCGAGGGGGAGTGAGACCCCAATGCACCTGCCGCGTCTATGGACAGATGCACCAGTGGCCACACAAACAAAAGAACCCAAGTGAACAACACAACAATCAGATTTGGACAGACCGAAAAAGAGGAGCCTCAAAAAGGTCCAAACCGGAGCAAAAAGGGCCCAACGGAGTGGACACGAGGGCCAAACGCAAAACAAGCAAGCCAGAAGGCAGAGAGGTGAATCTAAGAGTGCGACCCAGGGGGTAGGGGGAAAGAAGAAGTGGGTTATATCTGACTCCGTTGAGTGTATTCAAGATAGTGGCGTTTGTCCGCTCGGAGAGTGTCATTCCAGCTATTCCCGATGGCAAAGGAGACCGGTTTCTCTGCTTCACTTATTGCTGCCAAGCGACGTACGTCGTTGCATGCAGCCTCGAACGCAGCGATGTCAAGATCCGATGCTCTTTTGCGTAATTTCCGATCTGGGAAGACTCGCTCTCGCACATGCTGTTGCAAAGTCTGTTCCGGCACATAGTAAGCTGGTCGTTGGAACAATCCTCGGCTGGCAAGCTTAGCGCGATTGACTTCCCACTGAGTGAACATATGTTGATGTTGAACTTGTTGCTTGAGTTGCGCAGCATATTGGTGGAAACTTTTGGGCGTGTGCCACAATCTCAAGAGGCTGTAATTGGATGGCCAGTCAAGCGGGCACAAAGTGGCTGTCTGCTTCCACCTTTCAGGCGTCAGTCCTGTAGCAGATGGTACAATTACTTCCAGGTTGACTCGGATGGGTCCAGTTGGTTGCAGGCCCACCATTGTATAGGGGTCAACTACTCCTTGTGCGTATCCTCGGGCGAGTTCTGAAAAGCAGTCAGCGGCCTGAAATTCCTCATCCAAAGCCAAGCTCAATCCTGGAGCATTCTTGTCAGTAAATTTAACCGCCTGCAAGACTTGATCAGCTACATCTCTTTGCAGTCCCTCAAATGCTCGGTGGGGGCAAGAGAAGGAAACCTCCTGTGGGGCTTGAGTGTTACCGCCAGCTTCTTCGAGAAAACAAGGCGCGATCTTGCTGGCCCAGCTCGCCGGAAACCACGCCAATAGGGCCGTAGTACCACTAACCAAGTCGACCCCGGTGTGACGCCGCGAGTGGGGCTGGTTCGTGACGACAACTTTGACAGGTCCACTGGGAGCACGTTTCCGATTGACCTCTGCACTCTCTCTGGCTGCAACAATGAGCTCAGAGAGGATTGGACGGAACCAGAAAGTAGCATATAGCAGGCACTCCGTCTCTGGGGTGGCCAGGGACTCCGCTCTTCGAGTGAGAGAGCAGATGTACTTCGAGAGCGTTTCGGCCAGCCGGAGAGTAAAACTCCGGGCAGCCTGAGCAAAGACCTCCTCAACCTTCTCAATCACGCCCCGCAGCATAGTTCTGACGCAATCGTCATGAAAAGGCGAGCAAACTTTTCCTGCACTGAAGTCAGGGAGATGGTAAGCTTAGCTTGCAGCCATAGATGTGGAAGGGCTCCAAGGTTGTCAGGATGGTAATAAACACTGGCACTAGGCTGTGAACTGCTGATCATAGTGGCTAACTTGTCCGCAGCACCTTTGATTTCTTGTTCCGGAGGGTCGTCCATGGCCGGTGGGGTTGGTGGGCACCATGGTTCCTCAGGGGGTGTATTCTCGTCATCTTCTTCACTTTCAGCCTCAGTTTCACTTGCAGTGGTGGCTTGTTCTTCGTCCGACGAGGGATCATCCACCTGCTCGCCAGCCCCTTCCGGGCCTACCAGGGAGCTCTCTCTCATGTGTACTTGCAGTGCAGGAGCTTGTAACAGTAGTGGTTGCAGTCGATGTGCGTCAAAATAATGTATGCCTGGGATGAGCAAAATTCGCCGATCCTTGGTGGCTTGATGAAAATACATTTTACTTCCTCGGAGCCTATGCACCAGCACAGGGCTGCCATTGTAGGAAGCACACAACCAAAGCGGTGAACGATATCCATCGCCGGCATAGCCGTAGAGGTATTCCCTATCTATGGAGCACGGAAAGAAGCTGCTTGCCGTGAGACGGTGCTCACGACTGTGCGAAGCTAATGCTGCAGTGACTTCCTGTGTGAGCCGAAGCTTTGATTTCTGTGCAATGACCAGTCGAAACCAGGGATCGTACGCCATTCACGGTCACTACCATAGCAATGGCAAGAGGTGGTTTGTCTTGAGAGCTGAACGGTGTATTTAGGCCCCACTCAAGGACCGCCTCTGCATCAGATGGCTCGTGCTTGGGCTCGTGGAACTGGACAGTGCGATCTTTAAGGGTATAATACCCGTAGTGGTACACTGCAAGTGTCTGCGCCATACCGATCAGCCCAGCCATATCAATGGGGGAGACAATGTACGTATGCTGAATCGCTCGAGTGAGCGCAACAGTGGCTCGTCCAAAGCAATCCTCTTTGTCTTCTGCCGTTGCTCCTCGCCGTCCCCCACTGAGGAAGCCACATCCTGTCTGGACTACTACTGCTATTCGTGCCGTGGCTCCTGCTGCTGATGAGGTGGTGGCAATCCGCAGACCTCCAAACCATGCAGCCTGGAAGCCATGCTGCAACAGTTGTGTGTGCACTGCCGTGCCAAACACATGACGAGGAGCTGCGCCGTCGCACCTTGGTTGAGGTCTCTATAACACTTTTGTAGGTAATTGAGAAAGACCACAATATCCTCAATAGCTGCCAGGAGGTCTCTGGAATATTTAGGTACTTCCCATAACACCGTACGGAATCCTCCCTGCCCAACCGTGTAATCGTGGGGGACAAAATGGCCTATTTGTATGGGATCCTGATCATGGAGCACCAATTCCGGGTATCGGACTGCAACAATGGCTTTATACGTCAATAGGGAGACTCTGGAGCTGTTGGGCAGTATGATGCCCCATCGATGCGGACCATCCAGGCCAGCTGCTTCAATCGTGGTTGTACACTCAGGGATGCCAAATTCTTCTGGTGCCGTTGCAATGAGCAAGACAGCCAGTATCGCAGAAATCAAGCAACTCTGAACATTCAGGTGGCTAAGCGTTTCCTCACTGAAAAGGCGTGCCAAGGAGATTGGTAACTGTTGGGCAGTTGTCGCCGTTACCCAAGTCCCTGTATGCGGTGCTTGGCCGAGGTTGAGTAGCCGCGCCACTTCCGAATCATTGTCCTGGCTTGCATCCGGCCACAGGAGTGCAATTAACTTGGGGAGCCGGGCAGGAGGCAGATAATCTCCAGGGCGATTCAAAGCCCGTAGTCCCAAGGGACGGTGGAGAAGCTTTTGTCTGTTCGCTGCTGCCGCCCTTCCCTTGGATAGACCTCCAGGCGTTTGCCTATGGTCGCCGACAAACACTAACAGTGCTGGTTGCTGGATTGCAGCAAGAGCGGCAATTTCATGGTAGTTGCCGTACTGTTGACTTTCATCCATAAATGCAAACCAGACTTTAGAGAGCCAGAGACTAAAGGACGAATATTTCATGGCCATCTCCGCCGTAGCCGAGCCACCCGTTGCAATCAAGATGCGTTTCTCAGCAATAACCTTATTGCGATCACTGCATCGCACATCAATTTTTGTTGCATACGCCTCACCTTTCCCTTCTTCGATGCGACCTAATAGCCGTCCAAAGGCACTTCGTGTGGGGGGAGCAAGGTCACTGATTTGGTCTGCCAAGGCTTTTGCAGCAACATTTTCTTTGGTGTACACTATGGCATAGAAATCACTGAGCTCGCAGCTGAGGGCAATTAGCAAAACCGCCAACGAACGTGTCTTACCGGCACCAAAAACACCTGCAATGCACAGGTCAGAGCGGCCAGTGAGGATCGCCAGGAGCAATGCTACTGCTACCGTAAGGACGTGCCCATCCCCATGCGCAGCCAATGGGAGTAGGCTACTACGCATATATTCATCATGCGGGCCAGGGATGGCAACTCCAATAGGTGTCAGTAATCGACAGAGCACTCGGACCAATGCGTCCGTCAGCTTCGTACGACGTTCGCTCATCATTCTTCGCACTGGGATGTTGGGCTGCAAAATGCCCATCGTCAGCGGGAGGCGTGCCGGGTTTGCCTGTGCGAATACCAGCAATTCACATCTGCTTCTTGTGTCACCAAGGAAAGCCATTTCTTCCATCACAACTGAAAGCTTGCATGAAAGACAATGGGCTTCGGCCAGTCTCGTTCGGGGTCAAAGTATTCCACTTCCGTTGGCTGTTGCGCTAGGAGGCGGCCACAAAATGCAAACGCAACTGACTTGGAGACCAGGACTAGCTCAAGGGATTTCGGGGCAATTCGCCGGAATGCCCGGGAGTCAGCAGCACGACTCGTACCTTGCATTACTTCTTCTTGGACTATGAAGATGGCACATCGACGCGGGCCCTCTGGGAGCTGGAAGCGCCCAAACAAGGCTCTCCCTGCCATCACATTGGCTTCCATGCTTCCCAAGCTACCATGTTGGCACAGACTCCATGGTGACGCGGAAGGAACCGCCTTCGGGTCACTGAAAAGCAAAAGAGGATTGCAGTCAGTGATCAATTGCATCACATGAAATCCTGCAAAGGCCTCATAGCCGTATCGGACCACCAGTTCAACTCCCGGATGACCTCGCTCTTGTCGTTGTGCCAACAATACACTCGTCCAAGGGTGCAAGTGTTGTAGTTGACGACCTGCATGGTACGCATCCAGTTGAGGCAACACCATATCGAGTAGGAAGATCAATATGCGCAGAGGGAACCCACGGAGGAATTCGGTGAGCAGGTTTCGCATAAGTTTTTTTTTTTCCTCTGGCGTGGCCGATATTGCACTAGGCTCGGTCCTTACAATTGCGTAAGCAGTGAAAATCTGAGAACAAAACAAAAATGGACACGTATGGCCCGTAAGAATGGCAAATCAGTTCAAACCAAGAACAAGACACACCAAAAACCAAAGCGACCCGCAAATCCCCCAGCCAGATTTGCGTTTCGCCACAAAACAACACAGCGAAACAACACCGAAACGGGGCAAGGCCCAACAAAAACACCCAACTTAGATTTGCCATGTGATACTGAAACGATTCAACAGTATCACTTTGAGAAACATGCAAACTAATTAACTATTGCGGCAGTTCGTCTAACGTCATCCACGTGCGAGAAATGTCAGCATCCAATAACCACCTTGACTGTCACGCAAGCTCTCAGAAAATTTGGCAAAGCAGAAGTAGCTGTATAGCACAGCTGGTGTCCATTGCCATTCTCATTGTCAACGTTGGTCCTGTGATGGTCAGCGTAGTTGGAACCCTGTCTCTGGAGTAGGATACTGCCGCAATAGCGATGTGACTCAATACCCCCCTCAAGGGGGGGTAGGTATTGACAGCCTGTAGGTCATGCAAGACTATAACTGTAACTCATCACAGATGCCGTCATACCGTAGGAAACCAAGAGGACCTGGAAAGGTGCCAATGGTACACGATTTCCGCAAAAAAACTGATTCTCTCCGTAAGGTCATTGCAGATGAATAAGATATACTCGTGCAGAGGGTAGGCTCAAGCAAAGAAAGATTGCTACTAGCGACCTGTACACAATTGCGCCGCTCTCGCATGGAAGTCGTGCTCAAGCCACAAACTTGAAAGGGTGACTAGGTTCGCTGTACCAGCACCAGATTGACTAGCAGGATTCACAAGGTGTCATCGTCCCAGCAAAAACCTGCAGCAAGTCAGATGTTCCAGAGGTTCGCAGTGCATCTCACATAGGGCCACTCTCCCCTAGAGTGGGCCATTAGCAGAATCACTACGTCCCATCAACGCACCGAACCATGTTGGCAGACTTTGCTGCTCGCGGGCGCTCGAGACTGAACTGCAGAGAGCTCCACTGGACAGCGCCAATAAAGCTCGCTGCAGTGCAGCCCAGTCCATGGCTCTAACCGGGTATCTACCGCCCCTCTCGGAAAAAACAACAGAAACTAACCAGAAAGAGAGAGGCCCACCCCGAGGAAGAAGCCAGACAAAAAACCAAAAGCAACAACCGTACCAACCGAATTCAAGTAAGTAGAGGACAAGATGCAGCCAGAAGCCACCGTAAAGCAGGCAAATCCTTAGTCACAGCAAGCCGACACATGGCGACCTTAGTAGCACATCTAAGCAAATAGTATTTCGGAATCCTTAGTGACAATCGAACCAGCAAACCAAACAGGCCAGTACAGGGGGGAAGCATAGCGGGGCAGGGCAGAAACACACGCACACACACGCGAAAACACCAAAGAAGAGAGAAGGAGAGGAGCCAGGAGGCAGCAGAGGACAGACAGAGGAAGGACACAAATGTACCAGAGGGGATACAAGAGTGCCTTAGCGGAGTCCCACAGGGGGTCCTGGATCATACGCAGATGAATACCTCAGTGACGGAGCACAGAGAACCCCAGCAGCGCATGCAACGTGGTGTAGAGGGATAAATCCCCACACAGGGCCAAAGGCCTTTGCTGCCACGAGACACAACGAAGAGGGGAAACAAAGCACCACGACACCCCAAGCACAAAGGCAAGGCAACCAAGCCGTCGCCAGGAGCAACAGATACCTGGAGGGAGGCACCAGTAACCAACAACTGGACCAAGACGCCCAGTGGGAGCTATCCGAGGGGGCAGGGGGGGCTTCCACAAAGTAGGGGCAGCAACGGACACAAAAACAACACAGAAGAAAGGCAAACACACGGCCAAGGTAATAGGGCAGCAAGCTCTGTCAGAAGGAATTGCCTGGGAAACAACAAACGAATTCAAAAATGAGGTGATGGACTGTCTTGATCTTCAGACCAGGGGTGGGCACGACAGCATCTGTTTAGTCACCCATTTATGGTTGTTAAGACCTAGCACGGATTATGCCCCTACCAAGTTAACGGGCTCCCTCGTTGGTAGCCTGCCTTCGTATGGTCTAAGCTCTCTACTGAGGGGCTAGAGGATGATGTAGGGAAATGGGCTAACAGAGCAGGCTAGATCTCACAACGAAAAATGAGGAAAAGCTGAGAGCCGAACTGTATACCAGTGCACCTGTCACGTCTCTGGACAGACACACCAGCAGCACCAAGACAAACTATCCCGGCTGAAGTCACAAAAATCTAATGTTGATCCCAACTGTAGTACAGCAGCACGCATGGCCGTCGGGACAGTGAAACAAGCATTCAAATAAAAAGGGAGGAGAAGGCGGAAAGCAGGGGGTAGAAAGGGGTAGACCCAAGAAGGGTGGGTCAGGTAAGGGATCCTGTCATACTTTTCGCAAAGTGTTCACGATAATGTTGTTTGTCTGATTTGATAGTGTCGAGCCACTCATTGGTGAGCCCAAATGAGACTGGGTTCACTCGCTGCTGTCCGATTGCATGTTGGTAAAGTGTCCTGATCGCCTCTTGGTGTGTCGCTAAGTCTGCTGGAGGAACTCTCTTGCGGACTCTTCTGTCCGGAAAATTTAGCTCCCGTAAGTTTGCTTGCAAAGCATGCTCTGCCGCATATACCGCGGGCTGCTGAAACAAGACTCGTTCTGCAAACCTCTGAGGGTGCACTGTCCATTCAGCAAACATGTGGCTGTGCGACAACTGGTCCCTGAGTCTCGCTTCTGTTTGGTGAAGACTTCCATTAGTGTGCCATAGTCGCAGGAGGCTATAGTTAGAAGGCCAATCTATTGGGCATAACGTGGCCGTTTCTTTCCACTTGTCCGGAGAGAGCCCAGCCTGCGATGGGATGATAACTTCCAGAGTGGTACGACTCGGTCCCACTGGTTGGAGACCTCGCATCATGCACGGCTCAACAAGCCCCATTACGTACCCATGCGCTAGCTCTTCAAAGCAGCCTGCTCGCCGGAAGTCTTCGTCAAGTGCAAGATTCAGGCCAGGCATGTTTTTGGCGGCAAACTTGACGGCCTGGAGCGTTTGCTTCTCTCCCTCCATGGGAGTCTCATCACATGCTCGTTTCGGGCAGGTGATATTGATTTCTTGTGGTTTCTGTGCATTCTCAGTAGGATTAGCAAGAAATCGCGGAGCAATTTTGCTGGCCCAGCTCGCTGGAAACCATGCCAGGAGGGCAGAAGCACCACTTGTAAGGTCAACTACTCCTGTGAGGCGTCTATCGGTGACCAATACTTTGACTGGGCCACTAGGCGCTTGATTTCTGTTCACATCCGAGCTTTCCCGGGCAGATCCGATAAGTTCAGAGAGGATGGGCCGAAACCAATATGTAGCATACAAAAGGCACTCGGTTTCTGGAGTTACCATGGATTCAGCCAATCGCATCAATGAACTCAGCGCCTGGGCTAGCTTCTCTGCCAATCGAATTGTGAGAGCCCTTGCAACTTGTAGGAGGACATCCTCCACAGTGGCTAGTTGCCCTCGCAACCACAGCTCGCTGGCAGCACTCAATAAGATGCGTGCAAACTTCTCTTGAATAGCAGTCAAAGACAATGTCAATCTCGCTTGTAGCCACAACGGTGGAAGTGCTCCAAGGTTTTCGGGGATGCAAAAGGGGTTTCCACTGGGTTGGACATGCGAGATCAAGATAGCCAGTTGGTCAGCCGCACTTGAGATCTCAGCTTCAGAAGGGTCTTCAGCTGCTTCAGGTATCGGTGGGCACCATGCGACCGTGGGGTCTTCTTGATCGCTTTCAGCATCCGTGGAAACTTCTTCCTCATCAGATGAGGGGTCATTCACAATATCACCTGCACCCTCAGGGCCTGCGAGTTTCATGGACCTCGGATCAATTTGATGTTCCAACGAATTCACAAGCAGCGGTTGAATTCGGTGGGCGTCAAAATAATGGATGCCCGGGATCACAACAAGTTGCCTATCCTGGATTCCCGAATGAAAGAAAATCTTGTAACCGCTGTGTCGATGCACTAGTGCTGGGTGTCCATTATAGGCAGCACAAAGCCAGAGTGGAGATCGGTACCCGTCAGCTGCAAAACCATACAAGTATTCCCGATCAATTGAACAGGGAAAGAAACCGCTGGTTGTTAGCATATGAGCCCGCGTGTGAGACTCGAGCGCTGCCAGTGCCGCAGAGGAGAGACGTGGTTTCTCTTTACGTGCCAACACCAACCGATACCTTCTCCAAGACCGTGTACCATTGACGGTAGCAATCATGGCAATAGCCAGAGGGGGTTTATCTTGTGGGGTGAAGGGCGCCCCTAGTCCCCATTCCAGCACAGCAATTTTGTCGCTCGGGTAGGTTGTGGGGCCATGGTACTGGATCTCCCTACCTTTGAGCGTGAAGTACCCATAGTGGCACACCCCTAATGTCTATGCCATCCCAATCATGCCTGCCATGTCGAGAGGCGAGACAATGTATGTATGTTCAATGGCTCTCGTGAGCGCGACAGTGGCTCTCCCATAGCAGTCTTCACGTTCATCTGCAGTGGCATCTCTGCGCCCACCACTAAGAAACCCACAACCAGTTTGAACAATGACTGCAATGCGCGCCGTGGCGCCTGCTGCTGAGGAGGTAGTGGAAACTCTCAGCCCGCCATACCATGTTGACTGAAAGCCGTGTTGTAGGAGCAGATTGTGCACCGCAGTTCGGTTGCAGAGGACAAGCAACTGCGAAGTCGCTCCTTGCTGCAAGTTGTGATAATACTTCCTCAAGTAATTGCAGAGAGAGACAACATCCTCAACAGCCAATCTCAGATCCTTTGGTGCATTCCATAGTACTGTCCGGAATCCTCCTTGCGCCACAGTGGCGTCATGTGGCACAAAGTGGCCAATGTAGATATGATTGGACTCTTGGAGGACCAATTCAGGATATCGAACTGCAACAATGGCTTTGTAAGTTTTCATTGAGACTCGCGAGCTATTTGGGAGTATAATACCCCAGCGGTGCGGACCACACAACCCTGCTGCTTCAAGGGTGGTGGTGCACTCGGGGACTCCAAACTCTTCAGGTGCTGTAGCAATCAGGAGTACCGCTAAGGCAGCTGCAATAAGACTGCTGTGCGCATCCAGCTGGCACGATACTCGGCTGTGCAGTACCCGCCCAAGAGAGACAGGCAGCTCATAGTCTTGCGCGGTGGCAGTCCAGGGGCTCCTGTGGAGCTTGCTTCCAAGTCTGAGAAGGCTGAAAAGATCAGAATTAGGATCTTGGCTAGCATCTGGCCACAACTGAGCGACAAGCTCTGCCATTCGTGCCGGAGGGAGGTAATCACCTGGCCTGTCAAGCGCTCGGAGCCCTAGTGGCCGTTGCAACAGCTTGCGTCGATTAGCAGCCGCTGCTCGACCTTTCGAAAGTCCTCCTGGGGTCTGTCGATGATTCCCTATAAATACGGTGAGGGTTGCTTGCTGAATCGCAGCAAGGGCTGCAATTTCATGGTAATTGCCATATTGTTGGCTCTCGTCCATAAAAGCAAGCCACGTGCGTGAGATCCAATGACCAAAAGAGGAATACCGCATCGCCATTTCTGCAGTGGCCGAGCCGCCTGTAGCAATGAGCACAGTCTTATACGAAATGATTCTGTTGCGGTTACTACATCGAACATCGATCTTCGAGGCATAGGCTTCGCCCTTTCCTTCTTCTATGCGACCAATGAGCCGACCGAAGTTCTTGATGGTGAGCGGGGCAAGATCACACAGCTGATCTGCTAACGCTTTGGCAGCTACGTTTTCTTTCGTGTAGACGATCGCAGCAAAGTCACTTTGTTCACAGCTGAGCGCAATTAGCAAGACTGCAAGGGATCGCGTTTTGCCGGCACCAAAGACGCCTGCAATACAGAGGTCAGATCTGCCCGTTAGGATCGTAAAACTTTGACACACAAAGTTAGATCGCGAAAACCGCTTTCAAACCTCTCGTGCACAAAGTAAACCCAAACCAAAACACAAACAAACGGTGGTCGTTTCGCGTTTCTGTCTGTGTCAACTTTCCCAGGCCGTCTCACGGCGACACACTCACCCTTTTCGAACTCGCGGGTCTTGAGCCAACGTTTACGTTGGGTCATAGCAGTTCCAGAAACGATTCTACAAATCTAGACACGTGCAAAAAACAAACTTCTACGTGGCAAAAACCTAAGATTGGTTTCGTGCAGTTTGGTTCTCGTGTGGAATAACCTACAACGTGCAAAAAACCTAAAAACGGCTAGCTACAAACGAAAAATGGCAACTCCGTCACAACTCTTTGTGACGGAATGAGATGAGATCGATTAACTACATCACAATCACCTGCTAACTACAAAACAAAGTCCAAACTACGCAAGTCCACAAACTACAACTACGAAGCGACTAACAACTACCTAAGTACAAGCACAAGATCGCTACGCCACGCTAGCTATACATAGGATGATTTTTCACACCCCCTTTCGAACTTGTGCGACTCAAGTCCAAAAAACGAGTTCAGTCACTCGGCCTTGACATTTCCCATGCCATAGCAGATAGGGCATGCTAACAGCGTCATCTGCTTTGACTTCTCCGTTGTACGGCAACCTGAACAGTGATACTTCGATCCTGTTGAAGTCACAACCAACAAGGGTCCAGTCTCCGGTTGGCAAACCTGGCAATTGTCTCGGCATCGAGTATGTCCATTTGGACCAGCGGCGGCAATCAAAACCTTGCACTTCTCACTGCAGTGATACATCTCTCGGCAAAAACTCCAATAGATACGAGTACTTGGGCCTTCACCGTCAGAATCACCTGACAAAGCTGTAGAACTCTTCATAGCTGTACCTGAATTTCTTGCAGTTGTATTGCGGCTTTTGCAACATCTCGTAATGCAGCAAGCTGAAAGAATACCAGATAGAAAACCCAGTGTATATACAAAGAATAAGAGCCAGTAGAGCTCTTCCATCTCTCCAGTGGCCATGGCTTGCGCGACCTGCCCACGCACACACAAATGGCTGCGGAAATCCAATCAAGCTCATGCTGAAATCCATTCCAAGCAGTCCACAAACATTCCAAAGACAGTCCATCAAGGAAAGTCCAAAAACGATCCCAGAAAGTCCACAAGATCTTATTCCAAACTACATAAAACCGTTGATCCTAACATACCGTTCCGCCAAACGTGTACTTGCGTCGTCAACAGAAAAAGGGGCCCAAGACGTTTGCGTTCAAACGAAGACTTGCGTCGTAAACAAAACAGGGGCCCTACAGTTTGCGCCAACCAAAAACGAAACCGTGCATCGCTCGAAAACGAAAAACCGACATGTAACAAGAAACAAACTGCACATGCACAACTGAAAAAGGGACGACAGCACTCACTCTTTTTCTAGCACAGTGGAGATATCATTCAGGCCTCGTTAAAGGGGCCTAAACACACGTGTGAGACACAAATTGTCTGGGGTATGAACCAGACAAGAGTGTACAAGAGAAAAAGCAGGGGGGGCGGGGGGCACAAAAAACGAATCACGTAAGAAACGTGGAACCCTCCCACCCTCCCTTTGGAGGTATTGAGCTTGAAATGGCCACCATTGGCATTTAGTTCAGGATACACCTTTGTGTAAAAGATTCAGCAGATGTTTACTAAACAAAAAGCTGAAACCCAGAAACAGAGTTGGGGAAACCAGATCACAGAAGGGTTAAAAGTGAAACTACATGTTGATTGCAGAGACCGTTTGCATTCAAAACGCTCAGCAATTAGACCCTCTTCAAGTGATCCCCCAACTCAGAAGTTTCTTCAGGTAGAAGTTTCCCTCGCAGGCGACGCACTAAAAAGAGCGGAGACGCGAGGCGCGAGACGCAAGAGAGGAAAGGGGAACGGGAAGAAGAAGGATCAACTAGAAGCTGCTCTCAGCTTCTTTTTAATTTCGTAAGGAATAAGGTTACATCAGCAAGCTGAGTCGCAACTT
>CAMXCT020000353.1:250000-264024 GCA_947184155.2 Cladocopium goreaui | reverse complement strand
GGCTCACATCTGCCCTGGCCACACACAGATTCACCCGCCTACAGCAGCAGTGATTGCTGCAAACTGTTCCTGAAACCTGAGGTTTCTTGCTCCGAAAATGGAATATATAATGGTACGTATTTATATCCCAAAATTGCCTGAATTTTGGTAACTTTGATCTTCAATGAAATTCTGTGGTACCTTATTTTCAATCATCTATATAGATATTTCATGTTCTTCATAAATGTTGCTTGGTCAATACTCCATGCCTCCGTAGGTTTTTTTTGCTGGTGGTTCGATGCTAAGAACCCTTCGATCTCGCCAAAGGTTTCGAGCTGAAAAGAGAAGAACACCCCCAAACAATGGCGGAAATCACACATATCAAACATCAAGGGTTGTGTTACCCTGGAAACGCATGTCGACTGTGTATTTGCAACATGTTATCATCACCGCCCAAAAACAAAGGAACGTTTCAGAGACGTGTCAGGAAAAGTGGTGACGGTGACATTCCAAGAACTAGTTATTCAAGTTGACCCCATTTACATACATCTGTATCCAGCTACAATGTGAGGCCCCCAATAACTATGGTTTATGGTACTTATAACTATAGTTACTGGGGCTTATAAACCAACTTATAACTGGGGGGTATCCATCGAACGTATCCATCTAATTCTGAATTGTGTCTGATAACCCCCCCTATAGGACTCACTTTTTTATCATTTGCTAGCCGCAATTGACATAGTTAAAACCCCTGGTTCTAGTTTTTTTTTAAAATAGATAATATACACATTCATACACCATAGTTATCAACATTAATAAACCATAGTCCCAATGTTATCCAATGTTATCATGTCGTGCCACTTCGTCCTTTCCGTGACGCTGTGTGGGCCAAGTCGCCAGGCTCCTGGCGAGCTCGGAATCCTTGTGGCGATGGAGGACTGGGACGCGCACTTCATGGGGCCTGTGGCCACGCGGAGAACGTCACGGTTGGGTCCAAGGACCGGGGGAAACCACCGGCTTTTCAAAGATGTGTTCGAATGGAAACCGGTCGAAAAATTCGAAGAATTGACATCAGATGAATTGGTGAAGCCAAAATTCACTTGAATTCACTTCACGGTGGAGCCCAAATCCTTGAGGTACAATCTCATTTTCGCAATGAAACAGAGTGTGCTAGGTTTTTTTTGTTTGGTTTAGGAGACACCCAATATGGAAAATCCATATATAATATAGTTTTACGACTAAATCACTAAAAACATGTTGTTCTCAATCTTTCATGATGGGAATCTCAACGTTCAAACGCTTACCTATTATAACCACGTGGTTGGGAAACTCAATTCGCAGCTCTTTGATGCTCTTTGGCCATGCCTAGAAGGGAAAAAGGATGCAACATGATACAACATAGCTCCAGACCGCTCCTTCCTAACCAACCAACACCCCCAACTGTAGCTATCTCCAGCAGAACTCAACCACTACAAGGTGGCCCCCCCACAGTGCCACAAGAATGCCAAGTTGCTTTGTAACTAGGTCAACTTGTAGTAGATCCATTGTTTTTTGTTCATGGCCTTGAAAGAAACATTTAAAAAACCAACGAACAAAATACAGCCTCCGCCTCGCCTCCAGCGTCGTCACCCACCTCCGTCTCCGCCACGGGCGGCGCCTCGTTCTGCCTGAGGTGACGAGTCATCAGACATGTCATGGGGGATGACTTACAATGGATATTCATGCGATATTAACAACATCAATAATGGAAATATACGGAAATATATGGAACATGTGTGGAAATATGAACCATATAACCATATCGAATTGAAATATATGGATATCAATGGGAATTTCAGGATCCTAAAATAGATATACTGTACCATATAAGGCCATATTCTGTGGGGATATTCCCTTACATAGGCCTTTTATAGGCCTTATACATGGTAGGTACCTCGAATTTAGGTTCCTGAAATTCCCATTGAGGCTATATTAAACATATAAATATAATGGATTATATATTGGGATATTAAACATCAATAATCGGAATATCACAAAACATATACTTGATGCAATGGAAAAAAACTTGTTGCTTCAATGGATATCTATGGATTGGTTTCGGGAAAATCCTCACTGGAAACCATGGTTGGTTACCATCAAATTGGTTGCTGTTTCCCTGCCTCCTGAATAGCAGTGCTCAGAACCTTAAGTCCTTTACACTCTGAAGGTGTGTAGGAGCGAGTGCGGCTTCCAAAACGCACCAGAGTCGTGGCATCCCCATGTGTAGGGTATCCACGCTCTGAGGACATCAATGCTTTGGCCGAACCAAGCGTGAGCTTGATTCCGTCCACTTGGACCAATTCCTGAAGCTCCATCATCGCGTCGTCGAATACCGACGATTTCCCAGATCCAGTGCCCGGCCATGTGCGCTTCCCTACTAGGAAAGGCACCATCTTCCCATTGATGTTCAGAAATTCTTCACGTGGCTCTTCTCCTGCATTGCCAGTAGAACCCGCACCATCGTCATCTTCGTCATCATCATCTGTGGCATCACCTTCTCCACCAGCATTTGCTTCCTGTCCTCCTTCTCCTTCCATCCAGCAGCTTCTGTGGTACCCAAAAAAAAACAATCCACGGAGTACAATCATCCTGAAGTAGATACCCATAGGATCCATGGTGCTGCCATACATGGTGTGCCATGGATCCCATCAATATACCCCATTTTTGCTAGCATATATACCATAATTACATGGATCCTATGGGTATATAGGATATGGACATGTCATTTTTTAACATTCCATGTTTGCCATATTCTAACCATATGCTGAGCGAACTCCAAAAGGATGATCACAAAGAGTCACCGAATGGCTCGCTATGCTGGCTATGGTCAATGCTAACCGATCTAGAGTCATAGCCCTTAACAGTTATATATCACTGGCTTATAACCCATTTAAAGTGACATATGTTATATATATATAATTATATATATATATATTATATTATATTATATTATATTATATATAGTGTATATATATATATGTATATGTATCATACATATATCCGCCGACCCCAGACAGCAGCAGGGGGAGCGCGTCAGAGGACCAAGGCCTGGCATTCATGTGGCAGAAGCAACATCATCCGTGCTTCACTGCCATGGGGAAAAATGTGAATGTGTCTGTGTCTGTGTGTGTGTGTCTGTGTGTGTGTGGGTGTGTGTGTGTGGGTGTGGGTGTGGGTGTGGGTGTGGGTGTGGGTGTGGGTGTGGGTGTGGGTGTGGGTGTGTGTGTGTGTGCGCCTGCTGTATCTGTGTGTGTGACCCTGCCTCTGCAGGCGCGGCTCCAGCGACCGTCGCGCCAGTCCCAGCCACTAGGCCAGTATGGCTGACCACCCCCGCCGCCAGTGTGTGGTGGGAAGGCGGAATACGGCCGATCCCCCTCGGCCCAGACTCCACCTGGTTCCTGAAGTCTAATGTAGAAAACAGAATCAAGAAATGCCTCCATCTGAGGAAACACAATTTCTACACTTATTTTGAGAGACCAACGTCTCCCAAAACAGACATTCCAATAAGAAGCTGATGTGAAAGTGCGTCCAATGTTGCATGTACGTATGGCTGCAGGTCAAGGCTTCTGCTTGCTGATGTGCACTCACAGACGGTCCTCGTTACTTCTTTGGGCAATTTGTTGTCCTTGCTACAAACTACATCGAATGAAGGCACACGATGATCTGCCCACCTGAATCTACTTGTCAGGTCAAACAAAAATGCGGACTGCTTGCAGGATGTGCTCCATTCTAACTATGTCCTCGTTTTCTGGCTTCTGTGCTTCCTCCAAGACAGAGTCAAGCACTGCGACCATCTGAAAAAAAAACAGCATTGCCACAATCATTTTTCACGAAACCAACGTCTCCGGGAACAGACGCTCCCATAGAAAGATGATGTCAAAGTGCATCCAATGTTTCATGTACGTATGGCTGCAGGTCAAGGCTTCTGCGTGATGATGTGCACTCACAGAGGGTCCTGGTTCCTTCCTTTGGGCAGTTTGGTGTCCTTGCTACAAACTACATCGAATGAAAGCACACGATGATCTGCCCACCTGAATCTACTTGTCAGGTCAAACAAAAATGCAGACTGCTTGCAGGATGTGCTCCATTCTAACTACTTCGTCCTCGTTTTCTTCCTTCCGTGCTTCCTCCAAGACAGAGTCAAGCACTGCGACCATCTGAAAAAAAAACAGCATTGCCACAATCATTTTTCACGAAACCAACGTCTCCGGGAACAGACGCTCCCATAGAAAGATGATGTCAAAGTGCATCCAATGTTGCATGTACGTATGGCTGCAGGTCCAGGCTTCTGCTTGCTAATGTGCACTCACAGACGGTCCTCGTTCCTTTCTTTGGGCACTTTGTTGTCCTTGCTACAAACTACATCGAATGAAAGCACACGATGATCTGCCCAACTGAACCTATTTGTCAGGTCAAACAAACAGGCAGACTGCTTGCAGAATGTGCTCCATTCTAACTACTTCGTCCTCGTTTTCTTCCTTCTGTGCTTCCTCCAAGACAGAGTCAAGCAATGCGACCATCTGAGCAAATAGCATTTCCACATTTAGTTTTCACGAAACCAACGTCTCCGGGAACAGACGCTCCCATGGAAAGATGATGTCAAAGTGCATCCAATGTTTCATGTACGTATGGCTGCAGGTCCAGGCTTCTGCTTGCTGATGTGCACTCACAGACGGTCCTCGTTCCTTTCTTTGGGCCCTTTGTTGTCCTTGCTACAAACTACATCGAATGAAGGCACACGATGATCTGCCCACCTGAATCTACTTGTCAGGTCAAACAAACAGGCAGACTGCTTGCAGGATGTGCTCCATTCTAACTACTTCGTCCTCGTTTTCTTCCTTCTGTGCTTCCTCCAAGACAGAGTCAAGCACTGCGACCATCTGAAAAAAAAACGGATTACCACAAGTATTTTTCACGAAACCAACGTCTCCGGGAACAGACGCTCCCATGGAAAGATGATGTCAAAGTGCATCCAATGTTGCATGTACGTACGGCTGCAGGTCCAGGCTTCTGCTTGCTGATGTGCACTCACAGACGGTCCTCGTTCCTTTCTTTGGGCCCTTTGTTGTCCTTGCTACAAACTACATCGAATGAAAGCACACGATGATCTCCCCACCTGAATCTACTTGTCAGGTCAAACAAACAGGCAGACTGCTTGCAGGATGTGCTCCATTCCAACTACTTCGTCCTCGTTTTCTTCCTTCTGTGCTTCCTCCAAGACAGAGTCAAGCAATGCGACGATCTGAGAAAACCGCATTTCTACAGTTATTTTTCACGAAACCAGCGTCCCCGAGAACAGACGTTTCCATTTTGCTTCCTGATATGCACACAATTGCACACATAGAAGAGCAGCCAATGATCTGCCCACCCTCTGCTGCATGTCAGTGCGAACAAAACTGCGGAATGATGCTCCCACTGCTTGCAGGCTGTGCTCAATGCTGACTCGTCCGTCCTCCTTGTCTTCCTTTGGAACGCTTCGGGTCGAGGTGAGACTCTTGGCGACACCGACACCTGACAGCGTTGGCTTCGAAGAACCATGGCTACAAGGGGGGTGCAAATGGCTACACGCAAATGGCCCGTAACAGTTATAACTGGGATTATTTCATGATACAAAACTTTATATAACCTTAGTTATCATGGGAGTTATAATACCATTTATGACTGTTGGTTGGGCCATAACTGCCATCATAACTGTAGATAAAGAGGTGAACTTGCCCGTTTCCCCGTCTTATGGATATCGTGTATACGAGTACCTATATCTAGTGGGCTGCAGATATACATCTTGGGTTTGTTGGTGCTGAAAATTGTCAGCTTTCGCGGAATCGGATAGATGATAAACGCATCTAATTCCAAAGAAGTATATTCAGAAATGGGGATTTGACAGGATGCTGTGGCATCAAAAGCCTTTCACAGTGGCAATAGTTGGTGGTCATGGATCTTCCTCCCCCAACATTGGTCAATATTTGGCTAAGATAGCACGCGTGTTTGTCCCTGTTCGAATTTATGAGGATCGAAATCAACAGTTTCATCCAAATGTTTGTTGCTTGAATCCAAATGTTACACTGGTTGGTGGTTTCAACCCCTCTGAAAAATATTAGTCAATAGGAAGGATTATCCACTGATTATCCCATATATTATGGAACATATAAAATGTTCCTAACCACTGACCAGTACATCATATTCCCTCTGATTCGTCCAAGATTTTTTTACCCTCCACCGTTACCGTATCCGGTAATCAAACATGCCAATGGAATATGCACCTCCATTTGGTTCGGGGAATTCCAAGCATTTCCAAGCTAGCCATCTTTGATTAGGTATCTAAAGAAACATCACATTAGTGGTATATCCGATAGGTATATCCCACAGTAATTCCCATTAATAATCCCATCATACCTCAATTTATAGGCTGGTTGGTGGTGCAAACACACCATCTTGAAAAATATGAGTCGTTCGTCAATGGGTTTTGGATGACATCCCAGCCATATGAAATGGAACATAAAATGAAAACATGTTTGAAACCACCAATCAGATCACCATCATATTCCCATTGTTGTTGGTTTATAGCCTATTAACATCTATTAACCACTATTAACCATCATCACCAATCAGATCAATCAGATCAATCAGTAGCTCCATTTGGTTAGGGGATTTCCAATCATCATGGCCCCAGCACCCAGCATGCCTTGGGCGTTGCGGCACGAGGTGAGACTCTGGGAGAAACCTCCTGCTGTGGCCGGGGAGGAGCGGCTCCGCGGTTTGGTCTGGCCCTTAACAAACATCACCCATTTTGGGGCACCCATTTTACACTCATGGCCCTCAACAGTTATAACTGGGATTACGTATATATATATATAATATATTATAACCTTAGTTATGGAAGTTATAATCCCAGTTAAGACTGTTAGTTGGGCCATAACTGATAGGAAACCCCCGAATCACCATGGCTTGTGACATCTCCATGTGTGTCCTCGATCAGTTGCTTCGACTGCGGTGAGTCCTGCACAACCACAGTACTACAAGGTGATGCCACCAAGATTTCTAAGTTGGTGCAAATAACTTCAATTTCACTATGGTTTTGGTTGGTGATGTATCGAACTAGTTATAATGGGCTTATAACCAATTTATAACTGGGGGGGCACCACCTTGCAATGGTTTGCTGAAAACAATGACTGGAGTCCCTTGCCATTTCGGCGTCCCACACATTGGGGTTTAGGGCAATGAATGGACATCAGATCACATGGATGCGCCTTCAAAGCTGCAAGATTTGCCATCGGGGTAAGATGCAGCCTACAACCAAAACACTGCAAGCCGAAAATCTACCGAGTGCCTTGTGGGTGTGTTGCTTGCAGAAAATGGCGTGTGAAATTGACCAGAGATTGAACAATTGGGACACAAACAAAATC
The DNA here is from genome assembly GCA_947184155.2 of Cladocopium goreaui. Lineage (NCBI taxonomy): Eukaryota > Dinophyceae > Suessiales > Symbiodiniaceae > Cladocopium > Cladocopium goreaui. The sequence goes on along the minus strand of CAMXCT020000353.1, from coordinate 256,603 downwards.
CACGCAAAAGTGGAGGTTTCCTAAAATGGGGGTGCCCCCAAAACATCCAGCTCTTGGGGTATCCCCATCTATACAACCCCCCAAGTATGCAAACGTAGGCTTTGGACATACATTGCGCAACATGATGGGAAACCCCCAAAAACAAACACCATGGCTAAGAGCAAGGTGACTGTTGTTTATGTACTTCTGTGTAATCTTAGTTTGAGCAACCTGTTTCATGCAAACAGAACACACTTCACCAAATTCAGCTGTTCCGATCTTTCTCTAAATCCCCAGCCATTTGCAAACTTAATTACACAAAATTTCCATCTGATAAGTGGATCTCCCCACAAACACTAGTTGACAAATCATGACAAGAATGACTTAAATTCAACACTTACCTCCAACCATTCCATGTTCCTGGATATAAATCACAAGAATAACATGGCTAACTGAAAAATACCCCATTTACTTCGATGATTTTCCCATTCAAAAAACAATTTCGTTCCAGGATTTTACAGCCGTGTTTGATGTTTGATTACCATCGTATCAAATTATAGCCATTACAAGTACATAATGAAGATTAATAAAGCAATGCCCATAGGATCCATGTATGGTATATACGCAAACATTTGGGATATATTGATGGTAAATGTTACCATATATACCATACATGGATCCTATTTGATGTAAATCCACAGCAAAAATTCGCATTCCTTCCTCCAGCAGGCCGTCCTCGTGTTCCACGTGTTTCTGGCGAAAGACCAAACTTGCGGGGCTCAGCTCCTGCAGCTGAAAACGCTGAGAAACCGGAAGTTCGATACCTAAGTGGTGCCCCATTTGTTCGTGAACGCTAAGGAAAGCCGTTTGGAAACCATAGGAAAATGATGGGATTTATAGCTGATTTATGATAGCGTTCAGTTGATGCGTTTACAACTCCAATTTCACAAAGGTTTTTGTTGGTGATATATCGATAGTTAATGGGCTTATAAGCAATTTACAACTGGGGGGGCACCACCTTGTATGAAATCCACAATACTGAACACATTTCAACATAAGGAAACTCAAGGAAGACACCAGCCAATTCCTAAATTGTGGCAAAAACTTAATCTTGAGAAATTTGGAGATATGTGTGGCAACTCCTACTCTTCTATTACGAGTTGATACCTTCCAGTGGTGTTTGTTGGTTTATGCACTCCATTAACTAGTTCGATATACATCTGTAATATATGTAAATATATGGTCCCGTGTCCCGTGTTCCCACCCCCCCCATGGGATGGGGGGGGTATGATGCCCCGGTGGTGGTGTATATACATATATACATACATACATACATACAAACATACATAATTACATTACATTACATTACATTACATTACATTACATTAAATACATACATTACATTACATTACATGACATGACATTACATTACATTACATACATTACATATATTACATTACATGCATTACATACATTACATACATTACATACATTACATACATTACATATATTACACACATTACATACATTACATACATTACATACAATACATACATTACATACATTACATGCATTACATACATTACATGCATTACATACATTACATACATTACATACATTACATACATTACATACATTACATATATTACACACATTACATACATTACATACATTACATACAATACATACATTACATACATTACATGCATTACATACATTACATGCATTACATACATTACATACATTACATACATTACATACATTACATATATTACACACATTACACACATTACATACATTACATAGATTACATACAATACATACATACAAACATACATACATACATACACACACATACATACATACATACTTACATAACATACATACATACATACAGACAGACAGACAAACAGACAGACAGACATACATACATAGATACAAGTACATTACATTACATTACATTACACTACACTACACTACATTACATTACATTACATTACACTACACTACATTACATTACATACATACATACATTCATACATACAAATACATACATACATTACATTACATTACATACATACATACATACATACATACATACATGCATACATACATTACATACATTAATTACATTAATTACATTAATTACATTAATTACATTCATTACATACATACATTACATACAATACATACATTACATACGATACATACATACATACATACATCCATCCATCCATCCATCCATGCATGCATGCATGCATGCATACATGCATACATGCATACATGCATACATGCATACATGCATACATGCATACATACATGCATACATGCATACATACATACATACACACATACACACATACACACATACACACATACACACATACACACATACACACATACCTACCTACCTACCTACCTACATACCTACCTACATACCTACATACCTAGGTACCTACGTACCTACGTACCTACGTACACACGTACCTACGTACACACGTACATATGCATACATACCTACCTACCTACCTACCTACCTACATACATACATACATACCAACATACATACCAACACACATACCAACATACATACAAACATACCAACATACCACCACCACAGGCCACGGGGGGGGGGACCAGAAGAACCATACCACCACCACAGGCCACAGGGAGGAGGGGGACCAGAAAACCCATACCACCACCACAGGCCACAGGGGGGGGAACAAACACACTTGGCAAAGTAGGGGGCATCGCCATGAGTCTCTAGTTTGATAGATGGTTTATCATGCACATATCCAAGTAACCAGCATTGGTTTAGTATTGGATCAATGTAGATATATCATTTACTATATTATCCAAGATCTTTGGATCTCTATGAATTATCCAAGAATATGTTTCTGAATGTTGGTACTAAAAGTACCTTAAAAAAATGTTCAACAGTTTTCAACTTTTCAACTATTGATCCAACGTTACAAAAACCTGGTTTTTGCATTGTGTTCTTCAATTTTCCCGGCTGTTTTCCCGTCCAACGAGTTTGATGGATGTATCTGTCGGGCTAGGGGGCACCACCGTTACCTATAACCAATGCTCGTGTTCGGACTTGGGAGTGTTATGTTCGTATCAGGATAAAGGGACTATAGAGGTTCACGCTTCAGTGTGTTATGTTTTCTTTCGATTATGAAATTTGAGTTAGAGAAAGGAGTTTGAGTGACTTACATGACTTACCATGATGGTGAAAAGAGCACTCACGAGCGGCTTTCACAGCTTTTACCGATTTCCGGGCTTCTTACATATCATCTCCTTGCATCTGTTGCACTACGATGGAGATATGAATACGTAGCAAGAATGGCGGTCCGGCAAGTCTCTCCAAAAACATAGCAACGGTTTGCGCCACTTTCATCGTGGTGGTGGACAAAAGACTGAAGAATACTGAAGATGTACAATGGGATAGGGTGCAAAATTTGGGGCATGGAATGCATTGAGTTTGCACATGCTGGTCATTTTTAGTCACCATCAGGGGTATCAAACTATCTTAGCCAACTTCAGATACCCCACGAAAACGCTGGAGGCCAGCGAAGCCTAGACCTTAGCTACAGTAGTCCTCAAGCACCAAAACATTGCGATTGGGATAGTGTCTGCTACCCCTACAGTAGTACAATATCATATCTCATATTATATTCCTTCTTTCACAATATCTACTACAGAAACGGAACCGTTCACCAAACATTCAGAAAACATTCGGGACCATTGTCTGAAAATAGACCGCGAACCCAAATCCATTGGGTTTTGGGACATCATTTTCCCTAAAATAACCATATTCACAATTCCTAGGACTACGAGTCTTCCTCTGCTCTTTTGACACTGTTCGCATTCGTCGCGTTGGCTAAGTGCTGAGATCGGATCAATCTCTGCACAAACATCCTTGAGTCTCGCTGGCAAACGTCTACTTCCGAGACCTCTGCAGGCACCAAGAGTCGGCACATGACGTCGCATGTGCCTTGAATATTCTCAAATTAGGGCCGGACTCACCACAAGCTGCCGCAAACACATGGACCGGTCTGGGTCTCAGCTGCTTCAACTTTGACATCAAGGAGCCTTGGTGAGTCTTCCTTGGTAGCAGTGGTGACTGTCTCAGTATCCTCAGCCTTCTCAGGCTTTACTTCGACATGCGACGTCTTCAGCTCTGTGTCTTTCAGTTCGCCAATGGCTTTCTCCGCTTCTTCAACGTCGACTTTCTCCTCATCCTCCTTGGCTTCTGTGGGGACAGGCTGCTCAGCTGTCACCTCCGTTGCTTCCTTGGTCTCAACTGCCTCAACTGCCTCAACTGCCTCAACTGCAGCCTCTGTGCTCTCAACTGCAGGCTGGGTTTGTTCGGTTTGTTCGGCTTGTTCGGCCCTGGGAGCTGCATACACAGCTTCGTGGGGCTTGGCGGCCTTGGAAGTCTTGGAGCTAGAGCAACCCATGGCGTCAGAAGGGAACGGGGATCGCAAGTCTACTGAAGACACAACTGCACTTGGAGCCCTCACAATGAAACAGGGCAGGCTTTGACCGAGCAGCAGTTGGAAGAAACGTGGCTTGACTGGAGACTCAGAGTGTCTTCATGAATCCTGAAAACAATATTTTTTATCAATTTATCCCGTTCTTGTGTGTTTTAATATTAACTATAGTTATATCTACCATAAAGCCACTTATAAGGCAACTTAGCTATCTTGGGGGCCCCATCCTGTACCCATTTGACGTTGCATCCTCCAAGATCATCTTTGCTTGTTGAGCTTGCCTCTCATCCTGGAAATCCAGGGAAACAGCTGAAAAGTTTTGCCCTGGAACCTCCAGCAGACAATTCGCAAATAACATGTGCCCAGCAAATATGCTGACATGGTTACCCTCTGGTAAGTAACGGTTAGCTATTGAAAATTGCCATTTATAGTTGATTTACCCATGAAAAATTGTGATTTTCCATAGTTATTTAGTTGATAAATCCAGATTGTCAACGTGAATAACCATACATCATGTAACGACATATCCAGAAATTATGATAATGAACAACTACCAACTACCCAACGGTTATTTTTGCAAGTATCGATGTCTGGTCAATCACATATCTACATGTGTGGCAACTTTCAGCTCTCCTGAATGCCCGCAAAAAGTAAATCTCTTTTTGTTGGTTGGTAAATACATGCTGTCATTTATATATATATATATAAGATTGCCAAATAAATATCAGAAGATTAACGTATTAAATTACAATCGATCTATATATAGCAAATTAATGCTAATTATACGGACCGTGTCAAATATCTCCAATGTCTGTCTGGCTGAACTGCTGGTTGGTCTCATGGATTCCCTCATGGAAAACATAATAACCCCAAAAATAAGACATGTCGTGAAACTTTACTGGTTGGTGGTTGACCAACCCCTCTGAAAAATATTAGTCAGATTGGATCATCATCCCAACTATTGTGGAAAATACTTTACTTCGTGGGATCCCCACCATGACATTTATACATGTTCTTACTGGCACATCTTCTGGCATTCTATCTGACATATCTTCTGACATTCTATTTGGCATTCTATCTGGCATATCTTCTGGCATATCTTCTGGCATTCTATCTGGCAAATCTTCTGGCATTCTATCTGGCATATCTTCTGGCATTCTATCTGACATATCTTCTGGCATTCTATCTGGCATATCTTCTGGCATATATTATGACATATCTTCTGGCATTCTATCTGGCATTCTATCTGGCATATCTTCTGGAATATCTTCTGGCATATCTATCTGGCATATTTTCTGGCATTCTACCTGGCAAATCTTCTGGCACTCTATCTGACATTTTATCTTCCTACATGAGGTCCGGCAGGGAACACTTGGCGTGGATACTCGCGGTTGAGGTCCGGGAGGGAACACTGGGCGTGGATGGTCGTAGTTGAGGTCCGGCAGGGAACACTGGGCGGGGATGGTCGTGGTTGAGGTCCGGCAGGGAACACTGGGCGTGGATACTCGCGGTTGAGGTCCGGCAGGGACACTGGGCGTGGATGGTCGTGGTTGAGGTCCGGCAGGGAACACTGGGCGTGGATGGTCGTGGTTGAGGTCCGACAGAGAACACTGTGGATCGCGAGTCGCAGTTGAGCAGGAGGACGAGGAGGACAACGAGAGGAGGAGGACAACGAGAGGAGGAGGACAACGAGAGGAGGAGAGGAGAGGAGAGGAGAGGAGGAGGAGGACCAGGCAACTGACATAAAATCTAACAACCCTCACCTGGCAGGTGGGGAAAAAGTAATGTTCCAAACCACCACCCAGTTTTTTTTTTAAAAAATACATGCCGTAACACTTCCGATCTTTAAAAAACAATCATCAGCCCACAGAGGCTGATACATTCCATTATATCACCATTTTCCCTATTGATCATCATATATGAAACTTCATATCCCATCATATCCATGTTTATCCCTTCCGTAAAAAACGGGTAAACTAGCATAGATGTGGAGGAGAGACCATGTGTACCCTCTGGTGAACTAACATAGCTATGGAAACTCACAATCTTTAAGTTCGGTAAATCAACTATTTCTATGTGCCATTTTCAATAGCTAACCGTTAATTACCAGAGGGTAGATCATTTTCCA